>JAQZBX010072997.1:0-14986 GCA_029593785.1 Cabassous unicinctus | reverse complement strand
CACATTCATTGCAATTGAAAACCGCATCCTGGGCCTTTCCCATTAAGCATGGACCATAGTTCACATGGTAGTCTACACACTTTCCCACACAGTTCTGCATGATATGTGATGATATACAATGGCCTATATCTGTTATTGCAACATCACTCAGGATGATTCCCAAGTCCCAAAAAAGCCCCTGTATTACCACTGTTTTTCCCTCTCCCTGCCCTCAGAGCCTCCAGTGGCCACTGGCTCCACATTAATGTTGCAATTTCTTCCTTGATAGAATCACAATATGTCTATTATAGAATACCAGTAAGACCACTCTAGTCTATAGCTCTGCCCCCAATCCCAAGGATTCTGGGATGGTGGCATCCATTCCATCTCCAATCGAGAGGGGGCTTATATCCCATGGGGAAGATGGATGGGGCTATCCTGCCTGCAGCTGCAGACTCTCTTCATTCCCTGGGGTGGCTGTTGTCCATTGTCATCTCCCCACCAGTTGTCCTGGGTGAGTCCAACGAGCTGTAGAGTAGGTGTTAGAACTCTGCCGAGGTTCCAGGCCCAGTGGGCACATGGCCAGTACAAAGACTTGAGTCTCTGGACATACACCTACAAACTCCAGCACCAAGTATAGATTTAAATAGAAGGGACAGATGAGCCATGTGCAGAGAAGACATAATTGAATCCAACTCTGTCACTCTCAAGAGCACAAACTCCAAGGTAGGGCCCACTGGCAAGACACCAAACTCCAGAGCTATCCACCATGACCATAGGACCTGGGTGTCTCCAGAGCCCTCGGGAGCCCCACTATTTGGGGTAGTATGCACTTTGGAAGTCTATGAGATCCTGCTGAGATGTGCATAAGCATTACCTCTGGGATGACCTCCTGACTCCCTTTGAAGTCTCTTAGCCATATAAACTCATTTGTCTTTACCTTTCCCCCTTTTATTTAAGATCTTTTTCCATTTGCATTGCTAGTTGGTGTTTGGTAGCAATCCCTAGGTGCCAGGGAGGCTCATCCCTGGGAATCATGTCCCATGCTGGGGGGAAGGTAATGCATTCATATGCTGAGTTTTGTTTAGAGAGAGGCCACATTTGAGCAACAAGGAGTGTAAGCCTAGTCTTGGTCACCCATCTTGAATGGAACAATTTTTAATTCTGTGACTTCCATTTCTTGCTTCTAGTTCTGAAAGTCAGCAGGTCCTTAGTTTCAACCATCTTTCTCAGTTTACACTTCTGTTCTGTTTCTTAACATGCCAACCTGTTTATTTTCTTCACCCTTGTGTTTAGTTGAGGATATTAAAATATTAAGATGAAATAACTTGGCAAATTAGTGGAAGTGCTAGGATTCAAATATAGGTCTTCTGAAGTCAGATTCCATAATTTTTCATTGCCCCCAAGTAGCTTTGTTGTTGACTTTTATTTTTCCATTAGCTTTGTTCTGAACTTCCATTGAGATTGGGTTTCCTTTTTAAATTTAGACAGTAAATGAGATGATAGGGCTTTTCTCCCTCTAAAGTCATCATGATATGGTGGGAAGGATACTGGAGTATAAGTAAAATTACCTAGTCTCTGTTCTTTTCTCAGAAATTTAGTCAAGCTCTGGGTCTCAGTTTTCTTTTCTAGAATATTAAATGATTTGGCTTAGATGAGCTCTAAGTTCCTTTTCAGCAAAGTATTACTTTAGTCTGACAGTCTCAGAAAGATGTGGTTTGCGGATTGAATATCACTTACATTTTAAAAATGTGTGTAATATCTGTCACTGAATCTGGCCTCTACAAAGAAATTCTACATAAAACAGCAAATAGGTTCATCATCATGAGCAGATAGTTAGTAAATGGCTTAATGGTCCAATTCCATTCTTAGGAATTTTACTCAATACACGTGAAAACATAAGTCTATAAAGACTTAAGCAACAATGTTTCTAGCAGCCTTGTTCATAAAAGCTAAAATCTGGAAACAACCCAAATATGTATCACAAGATAAAAAAACAAATTATGATATATTTCGTCAATGGAATACTACTTAACAATAAAAATAACGAACTACTTTTATATAAAATATTAGGAATGTATCTCAAAAATCATATTACATGAAATAAGCTAGATACAAAAGAGTACAAGTTGTCTGATTCTATTTATTTGAAGTCCAAGAACAGGAAAAATTAATCTATGGTTATTAAAATCAGAAAGTTTTTGCCTCTGTGCAGTGGATTGATTAGAAAAGGGCACAAGAACATTTCTAGGGTGATGAAAATATTCAAAAATTTTTTGGGGGAGTGGTTATACAAGTGTATGCAATTGCTAAAACTCACTGAGCTCAAAACTCAGGATCTGTGCATTTATTGTGTCTTAATTATATCTCAATAAAAAATGATTATAAAGAAACTGGCAAATACCAGGCTCTAGGCCCAGTAGAAGATTATATCTATTCTTAGGAAATATTCATACCTCATACTTTTCAAGAACTCCAGAAATTTTAGATAGTTATCAATTTGTATGGAAATTCCAAGTTATCTCTTACTTACAGATTTTTTTTTAACTTTCTTTTAATTGCAAAAATTACACTTTCTACTTTGTACTTAAACAGAACCAAATGGACAGTGACTCAAATTTAATGTAGTGTAACCTCATGTAGAGCCAATGGTGCTTTTCAGCAAATATGGTCAGGGAGCTCTTCATCAAATAATATGCATTGAAGAACTCTTGGTCTCACTAACACTTCTCCTGAATACCCCTTTCTTAAGACTGTGTTTCTCAATTTAAAAGTCCTGAAAATGCATCCTACGTTTCATATACACTTCCTACTGAATGTGTGGTGTAGGGGAAAGTGGGATTAGCAATGAATGTTCTCTCCTCTAGCTAGGTTTTAGTCTGAATTCCTTTTCCTTACTAAGCTCTGGAAGCTCTTTTCTGCTATATAAATTCAGGGTTGTATAAAGGACAGTGATCTTGTGGTGATGGCTGTCCTATGCTCTACTGTGTAATTGACAACTCCTGGCTCTGAATTCAGGGAACTTGGGTTTAAATTGGCTTTAAATATTGGCTCCACACTAGCTTTGTCTCTTAAAATAAGTTCCCAATGTCTCTGGGTCTATGTATTTTTTAAAAATGGTAATTATATTATCTACCTAGATTTTGTTTTATAATTTAGATAAAACTATTGTACATAATAGGTAGCCATAATTATCATCACAAGGTATTGTTATTGCTTGCTTTGTTTGTGTCTCACATGAGACTGTAAGCTTCTCAAGGGCTGAATACATGACTTATATTTATTTTTTTATCAGCACCTAGCATAGTTCAATAATAAATTTTGACATAAATGTTGAACATACCAAATAAATAATATTTCAACTACAAATAAATAATATTTTTCTGCATTTTGGGGAACTCTTCTCATTGTTAATCCACTATCACTATATTCTAATTATAAAGGATTTTATGGTATTTGAGTCTTGATCTTAAAAAAAAAATTTGTGCTTCTCTCGGCTTTGATTAACATTCTATACTTCCTATGCCTCAGTAATACCATATGCCATTATATATTGAAATAAATAAAGAAGGCACTTATTGTCCTTTCCAGCATAAGCTTACTCTTCTAAGCATTTATTTAAGACCTCATCTCTGAGGCTAAAAGGTTTAAATATGAAACAAGTGTCATTTTCTGTGGTATTTTGCTGACCCTTAACCAAGTATTTCCTTGTATTACTTGTATTGGTACTTGACTTGTTTATGGATGTCTTTTCCCACCACCAAGATATAAATGCTTTGTACCAGACACTTCTTTGTGAACAAAACCCCTTCCCCCAAACTCCATCACCTGATGTGGTTGCATGCACATTGTTATAGTTAATAAACATTGAGTGAATGAGTGAATTAATGAGAAAATTATTGTACAATGCCAATTAGTACACAATAAAGGGCTACATCATGTGGTAATGGATGATGACTATTAGAACTAGAAAGGATGTTGAAAGTTTTCTAATCCAACCCCTTCTTAAGTCTAGTCAGGAGAACAGAAACCATGTTAAGCCTTTAAATGGGAAATTTTAATATAAGGAATTGTTTACACATGTGATAGAAGAGCTGAGAAGCCAAACATGGACTGGAAGGCAACCTAGAGAACACTAATCTGAAGGGGCCAAAGGGAAAAGATGTTAATTAGGGCTCAAAATCTGGTTCTTTCCATATGAGCTGTAGCCATGGAGAAAAGATGGCCATTGCTATAAACCCCAAAGAACACAGAGAAAAGAAAAAGAAAAACACTGCCTTGTCTCTTCCTCTTCCTCTTGAATCTTATTCCATGCCTTTCAGGAGCCAAAGCTACATAGAAACTAAAGAGCACAGGAAGCTCAGTTCCCTAGTAGTGATACAGAGCAGAATAGGGGAAGAGAAGGGATGGATTTGAAATCAAACTGGCAGTAGACCAGCATAATTTCCTAAAGAAAGAGGGACATGGGCTAGATTGTGAAGGATGTATGTTGGATTTTGAGACTCGAAGGGGCTGGAAAGAGACATTTGTGGGAAAACTAGGCCCATATGAGCAAAAGCAAAGAGACATAAAGCATACTCATGGCAGCATAGGGAAGCCACTCTAGGTAAATCAAGAAGTATATGTTGAGGAGTACTGGGACTAAACTAGTTAAACTGTATTAGATCATGGTGTGGTATCAAAGTCAGACAGAGAGATTCAGAATTGGAAAGTCAGAGAGACAATCTTCAAATATATTTGAGTAGTAAGGTGACATGATGAAAATGGTGATGAAGGAAGAATTTCTAGCTGAAGCATCCAGGGTGGTAAACCACCAAGTGATTGCAATAAGTCATATATGGACCAGCAATAGGTTTGCTCAAGACACTTGTCAAGGTAATGGCAGCAGGTATAGAGAGGAATATTGACTAAAGGTATTAGCAAAGTTTTCATATTATAGAAGGTGAAGACGAAGAATGGGTTAAAAATGTTGCTGATTTTTGAGTGGGTTTGTTGTGAAGGTCAAGGACAGAGCCTTGGGTAATGTGATGGAAGGGACAGGAGGCAAAAGTAGGAAGAGGAATCAGTGAAAGAAACAAAAGAGCAGTTAGAGATGGAGGAGGAGAATCTGAAGTGACTTGGAAGTCAGGTAGAATTTCAAGAATGAAAGTGAAAGGACAAGTCAAGTCAGAATGGGGAGTCAACATTGTGCAGAGACAGGAAATATAGTTCAACAGGCAAAGTATGCTTACATAATGGGCAAACAAAAACTAGTGGTGGAATTAAAGAATAGTAGAAACAAACATAATATGGTCAAAGGTATGAAATGACAGAAAAGTTTAGAAGAAAACAGAACAAGAAAATCCCTTACACAAGGTTCACTCTGCATCATTTAGTAACAAACACTACCTCCCTATTCTTATGTGTCCTTAAAAAGTAACCATGCATTAAAATGTTCACCAAGGATGCACACACATAGACCCCTACATATAACTCTATATAACCATCTTCTCTTTTACTGCTTCTTTCCTTGTGAAAACTATGCATCACAATTTACATCATATCCTAGTTCATTAATGGCGCTACATTTTGCAGGTCCCCTTTGTTGTAATTCCATATTGTGAGACTTTCTTTTCCTGGTATTATTTATCTGTCTTTGGAGGTTTGAATTTTCCCAGAATTTGTCCAAACTCAACTCATTTCTGCTTTTGAAATAAAAAAATATTTCAATGCGGGTTAAAAACAAACTTATAAAGAGTTGGAAGCCATTAAATAATATGCTATCTACCTGGAGTCAGCTCAGTGGGCAATAATAGACCATATATTTCTCCAGGGAAAAGCCTGTCAGCAGTGAGTGATCAAAGAGAGATAAAGGGGTAAAAGCATGAGAGGTTGTATGTTATATGTGGAAAGACGGCATGAAAGTATATGCACTGGAAAGGCATGCTCTTTGGAATGAGAAGATCTGGGTCCTTGCCTGGCTCTATCATCCCTTGGTTGCATGATTTTCGACAGGTCATTAATTAACATCTCTGGACCTTCATGGCTTTGAGGAAGATTAACTGAGAAAATATGGACATGTGGAGCAGAGTTTTGGTAGAATGCAGACCCTTTTGACTTTTTTTCTTTACTAAACTTTATTCCAGGAAGACCACAACTTAGAAGAATGTTAGGTGCCTTGTCAGAAAGCCAAAAAGCAGCTCATGAATTCTGTTGCCTAACCTCTCAAGGTCACAGGCAGTCTTTATTTGTACACATCCTTTATTTGTACACATCCCTGTTAGTGGATTCCCTTATAACTGATCCTAATTCCAATTCAAGACTTATAACATCTTATTCTTGAGCAAGTGACACAGTTCCTCTCAGGTGTCCTTTTACTCACTCTGATTTGGTTGCACTGATCCTCTTTCAAATTTTGTAATTCACTTTGAATTTCTTGATCTCAGAGAGGTAAATTCCAATGGTTAAAACTTTTATGAATGCTGCCATAGTAGACATTAACTGCAAGACTGATGCTGAAAAAGGCCAGCAAATCAATTGCAAGCATAGCAGACTATATGACTACTTACAATATCCCTACTGTATTTATGGGTACACATGTGCACATACAGGCACAGGTATTTATTTGTATCTGTCCACTCACATGATAGGAGCTTTGTTTCCTTTAACCAGGGAATGATACAGATTTTTAGATGGGGACAGCCACTGAGAAAAAGAAGGAAAATAAAAAGAGAGAAGATGGTGGGGCTCTTTTCCATATTTTGCCATCAACTGTGTTTGAGTGCCTATGATTAGGTGGGATGGAGTGGGGAGGACAAAAGCTCATAGAACTGCTTAAGAAATATTTTGTGGATTCTTTGCACAAGCAGAACCACAGGGACCTAGGTGACCCAGGGTGGCACTGAGATGGGGAGGAGGCCCCTCCCATTTCTGCTTCATGGAAGTCAACACTGCCTTGGAGCAAGAGGTCTGGAAACTGACAACTCTGGTATGGACATAGAGGTCCTAATGATGGGTAGAGCAGCAGCAGTGAGACTTCTTTTAGGTGGGTTGTGGGCAACAGATGAGACCTAGTGGAACACAGAGAAGAAAAGCAAAGTCCAAGGTAGATGTCTCATGGTCACTGTAGCTGATGGAGTAGCTCAGGAGCCTGGTGCATGGTCCATCTAAGGATCCTCAAACAACTGGAGCTGGGGTCAAGAGACTTATATTTTATTTTCAGCTTTGTCATGGAATTACTTTGTTACCTTGGATAAGTCATCTTCCCTCTCTAGATCTATGTTTTCCAGTCTGAGAAATGAGGTCGCAAAGCTCCCTTCTGGATCTAACTGTTATTGCCAGTTATTTCATTGAACAAATATTTTCCGAGTGCCTATATCAAGTTTCTATTGCCAAACTGTGAGACGTGGAGTTATGAGCTCATCATTACTTGTGATGCATGGCAGGTCCAGGTCCAAATCCTTCTTTTATCATTCACTTGCTAAGTGACTTTGAACAAGTTTCTTCACCTCTAGGATCCTCAGCTTCCTCATCTGCATAATGAGGGTAATATACCTCTGTTCAGGGCTGTTAGAGACAAAACCTACAAAGCATTGGGCACACATTAGGTGCTCAGTAAATGGTGCCCACTATTATTGTATTGCTAATTAGATATTGTAGTAACAGGACCCTTTTAGCCTGTAAACAAAAATTTAACTCTTTATATATATAAACTTGGAAAATGGAAATGGCCAGTAAATTGATATACATGAGCTTGTCAAGAGGGCTTACTTAATTGAAAAATTTTCTCCTCAAGAGATGTTCTAGCATAAAAAACAAGGAGATGCCCTTTTAAAAACGCACTGTTCATTAGCTATTTTATTACTCAAGATTGCCTGAGAATTCCACTCTTTCAGTCCTCATGCTTTTGGCAAGATCTCTTCATCCCTTTTTCTGACAAGAATCTGAACATCTCCAAAGGTTTTCTCTACTTTTGCAACTCAAACTTGTCCTCCACTTAATTAAAGTAACTGTTGGTTAATTAGGCAACATATAACTTCTTTTGTTCCTCATCAGACTCTCTCGATAGTTATCCTTACCTAAGTTTTTGTCTCCTAGCAGCTCTCTCAGAACTGCCATCTCTCCTTCACTTTTTTCAGGTCTCTCTCTCCTCCAGTCCCTGCAGCACGTCAGAACTAAATTGATGTAGCCTAAAATGATGTTAGTCTTATAAAGTTATGTTTTCTCTGTCTTAGTTAAACATATAAAATTATATGATGCCAAGAACAGGGTGCTTAATAAATCTACATAGTTACTACAAATAGATACAACATTTGATCTTACCCAAATGTTTCAAAGATAAACTTGCATCCCTGGGAGAAGGCAATTGCATCTTTAGTACCTAAGAAATAGTAGCTGCTTAATAAAATATGTTAAATAGCAATAACAGACAGTATGTACATACACTTTACCAAGAATGGTTGCAAGCATTTTCTCATATGATCCTTACCACAATCCTCTGAGGAAAGTGTCACTATGTTAACAAGTGAGGACACTAAAGCTCAAATAGATTGAGTGATTTTGTCCAAGTTCACACATATCATGAAATAATAAATCCCAGAAACAAAACAAAACAAAACAAAACAAAACAAAACAAAGCAAAACAAAACAAAACAAATAGCAAGCCCTGTTACCATGTGGAGCATATGTACATTATCATCCTACTGGTGGGTTTTTTGGGAGGACACACAGTGCTTGACGGTGTGTAAATTAGTCAGTGAGCTATTGCCAATGTTCAAAGACATGCGACTCATGTTTCACAATATTTGGGAACATAAGGGAAAGCTGGCCGGTGGTGATAGGGGCATGGTTTCCATTAATGTTTTGGATCATTTATGCGAATGTGCGTGTGAGTGCCTGTGCATGCATGTGTATTTACTATGAAGTTCCAGTAGTTGGATGCTACAGCTCAGCCCACACTGATGTTTGCTTCACTAATAGGGGATGGCTTTTAATGATCTGATCTGGCTTATTCTCAGCTGGGAGTGTCACAATGCATCATCCGCTCCCTCAAAGGACAAAGAACTAACTTCCTTAGCTACCGAAAAGGCATCTGGGAAAGTGGGTATAAATAGTGGATAAATGGAAGTAAACATTTACACAGAGATTACAACTTTCTTTCCAGTTTAAAAATACCACCAGAAATTTTTGAGTAACAAGATTTTAATTGCCCAGAAAGAAAGGAGCCTGATCCATAATGAAAAGTTTAGAGCTAGAAATATTGTTACAGTTTAGGAAACTAATTGAGGATAAAAATTCCTCCATACTTGTAGGATGAGGATTTATTTGGTTCATTTGGATTTTAATAAAAAGAGAATCTCAAACTCATGAAATTCAGAGTTCAATCATTTAATAAGTGATTTGTTCCTCTGCTTGACTTGAAGTCAGGATGGGTTAAGATAGTAACATTTTCATCTTTAGCTTGGCATTCAGGGTCTACCAAGTTCTATTTTGAAATTATACCTTTAACTTTATCTTCTTATAACTTTCATATGAAGTTAGTTTTTCACAGGCATGCCCAGTGCTTTACTCTTCCTATCTTTCCTTTTTCATGTTTTAGGCTGTTCCATCAGCTTGAAACACCTTTCTTTATCTCCATATATAAAAATCGCACTGAGTCTTTGATGTTAGCTCTAATGCAATAATTTTCTTGAAGCTTTTCCTGATCTCTCCAGCTGGAAGTGATCCTTCCCCTCTTCTGAATACTCCTATCACTTATGCCAAACTCATTCTTCCTTATGCTGTTGCTATTTGTGTCTTTTCCCCTTATCTAATAATAGTCTCTTTAAGGGAGGGGACTATTCCTGATTCAAGTTCATTTCAGCCATTCCTGTAGGACAGGGGTTCTTAACCTTTTTTGTTCCATGGACCCCTTTCTCAGTCAGGTGAAAACCATGGACCCTTTCTCAGAACGCAGCAGCAGATAGTTTTATGACATTCAACATCAGCATGTCTTTAAATTAAATTTTAGGATTACTCGAAATTACGTTTTACAACTTTCCCATAATTTCAATACCTGATAACCTAACATGGTTTAACATCTGTTCAAATGGTCATTTTCGGCAAACATTTAAAAGTTTGAGTTTTCCCATGGAATCATAAAACTATCTCTGTCATCCTTACCAACCTTTTTGCTGGCAGTTATCTACTGCACTCAGAACATGCCACACCAAAATAAAAATCATACCAAGTCCACACTACACTGTGTATTTTTTAATAAATATATCACACCCACACATCCCCACAAGAATGTTTTTAAATGCATAAAATTACAAAGGAAATCAGCTACATATATTGAAATACAGTTACGAAAATAAAAAAAAACATACGATATAATACTTTACATATGTGCTTCTTTCTTAACACATTAAATAATAATCCAACACATCAAAAATATAGGAAAGTTTAAGTTAAATTTTATTTTTAAAGACATGTCAATGTGCAGACAGTTGCTGTTATCTTGAATAAGAACATTAAACGGTGGTATAGCATTTGACAAGGCAAAATGCATATCATGTTGGACATCTAATCGAGTTGATTTTTTTCAATTCAAGCTCATGGATTCCCTGACATCCTTGGGTCCATGGACCCCGGTTAAGAACCCCTGCTGTAGGAAGACCAGATTCTTCCGTAGGGGAATTAGATGTTAAACCTTTGGCTTATAGGAATCCCTGCTACATGGGAAACATTTGTATTTAGCTTCTTGCATTTTATCCAGAAAAGAGCAGATTTTAGGGGATGTATCTGATTAATTATTATATGGTGTTAATTATAGGGCCAAGCACATTATATACACTTAGTAAAATAAATTTACTTAGTGAATAATAAAAGTAATGTGTTGAACCACACATTTTAAATCTTAATACTCAGGAAGGATTCTTCTGTGATTCTATAGAGGTTGATTCTTAACTTCTTTATTTTCAGCTTCCCTCTGATTTTTTGACAGTGGGAGTTTATGTACAGCCTTTAAGCTGTCTGTCTGAATGTGTTTTTGTTTTTAGTTTTTCAGAGTATATCACATCCTCTGACATTTTCCTGAAGCCGACTAGGAAAAGGAATTAAGACGGGATCAAGACGGGTAATATATTAGAGAAAATCTGGGAGACTTCTCTAGAGAACTATAAGAACATGCTGATGGTTACAGTGAAGCAGATCCATGGTTTAAGGAGTCAATATTTTGACTGTAAAAGAGAGAGATCATGGTCATTCTCCTAGACCTTAACTTCAAATGCTAGGGTTGCTTCCAAAAATTCCAAGTTTATTTTAGTTATTTGCAAATATACTTTCACTATTAAGAAATGTCTAAATCTATATATTTTCAATCCAATTCCTATGCTAAATCTACATTCAAAGAGTATTTGGTATTTGTGATTTGTGTATGAGATGAGGTAGAGAGTTGAGTATCAATTTCTAAAGGACCTCTCAAGTAGTACTTAAAGACCTGATCTTGAGTTAGGAGGGCAAGGGAGTGTCACTAACTTGCTGTGATACTTGAGTAAATAATTTCCCCTTTCTGGACATCACACTCTTCATCTTCATAATTAGATGATTGGACTAAATTACCATGGAGGTTTCTCTACCCTCTAACATTCTCTTTCTCTTTCTCTCCATGTATGTATGTATACATGTTTCTATATATATTTCATAATGTCTTCTCATTAAAGGTTCAATTAAGACACTTTATTTAGGATTTTTTCATCTGTGTTCCTAAGTCCAATTGACTTACTATTTTCCATTTTGGCACTAACTTTCTATGGTTTGATAACAGGATTTGCTAGACTGATAGAATCAAATGGGAAACTGTCCATTAAAAAATTCTTTGGAATATTTCCTTGGAGATTTAGTAGAACTCATCTAAAAATCACCTGAGATTGTTTTAATGGAAAGATCTCTGATTTTTAATTCCAATTATCTCTTCTTATTTTCAGTGTTTCAGGTTTTTCAAGATTCTTCTTGAGTCCTTTTAGATATTATATATTTTTTCAGGGTATTCATTTTGTTTTATTTCTGTATTAACTGGAATGCACTTATAACATTCTCGCTCTCCATTTTTTTAGGAGTTTATAAAGAAACAAGAAAAGAGTACACAATCCTAGACGTGGATTGTGGCCATGCTATAAGAAGAGTCACACATGTGGGACCCTGGGTTAGGCCTTTTAAGACCTTTCCACCTCCCCTTTCCTAATGTTGGGGAGGGGCCCCAGCTGTTTGCTGTTTTAATTGGTTGCCTTACAATCCTCACCTGTTAGCTCTCAGGGGACCAAAGGAAGGCATGTTTGGAGTTATCTGGGACTTCCCCTTGACCCCAGAAAGAGTTCCAAATAGGACCTTATGGCCAGTGTCTTATGGAGTCTTTACAGCTATCTTAGTAGCAGAGGGTTTATGGGTGGGGTCTCATGGCCATGTTCTCTTCTAGGTCCCAGTCACCTTCACTCTTTCCCTATACTAACCTGCCTTAACTACCCCCTCAGAGAGTTTACATCCTTATTCTTAAAGGGGAACTAAAGGGCAATGGTCATTCTTCTCTAGCTGCTTCCTGCTGGTTAGGGGGAGTAAGGCCTTGTCTGACACAATATAAAACCTTCTGGCTATTCTATTGAGGTTGAGGAAAGATGGGTCCAGCACTGTGGTTGGAACTGGATGAAATCCCCACATGACTTGTTCTGGAAGGTGTTGATTCTGGGAGAAATAAACTTAGTTAGAATTTAAGATACATGGTCCTACTAAAAGGATAAAGAAGATGGTGGTAGGCAGGCCCCAAAAAGGGGCCAGCCATGACATACTAGATGATGAAAGCGAGTAAGGCCAGGTGCTTTAAGAGGCTCATCCTCCCAAAGTTGACAGGAAACAGCATTCTTCCTTGAGTTCTTGTGTGCTGTTGATTAACTCTAGGGAGAGATTGTGGTAGACCTCCTGGGTTTGGTATAAATTGCCAGCCTCAGTTCCCACAGCAGTGGTTATGCTTAGGACAGCTAGAAGAGGTATGAAGAGAGGCACTGCCCTAGACATAAACTCACAAAGACAGTATGGCAGTAACAAGACAAGCATATGGCAAACAAAATAAAGACAGTATACTTAAGAGAGCCATTCTTTTATTTTATAGGCAAGTATAATATTGTTTTAACCTATTAAAAATCTCCTCCATATTGGTAATAAAATCCTTTGTGCTTGTTTTTTTTAAATATGGTTGTGTCTATTCTCATTTTCTTCACAAGATTTTCTATATTATCAGTTGTTTCAAAGAAACAGCTTTTGGAGTTATTGATCAACCTACCACTTATCATTTTGTATTTTTTTTTAAAATTTTAACTGCTTTTTCAACAATATTTGGATTCATTTCATTTTTCTTAGTTTTAAGGGCATCTATAACAAAATACCACAAACTGGTTGGCTTAAATGACAGGAATTTATTGGCTAACTATTTGGGAGTAGAAGTCTAACTTCAAAGTATCAGCAGATCACACCTTCTCCGAAATCTGTAGACTTCTAGTTATGGCTTGCTGTCATTCAATCTCTGCCTCCAACACATGGCAATCTGTCTTTCTCTTTCTCCTTCTATGGCTAATACTACTATGTCCAAATTTCCTTTTCATATAAGGACCCCAGTCATAATGGATTATGGCCCACCCTGAATCAGTTTGACCTCATCTTATTAGGATCTTTGAAAAGCCTATTTCATGGGTTCACACACACAGGACTGGGTAGAGGACTTGAAAATGTCTTTGTGGGGGAAGTTATTCAATCTATCAAATTTTTTCTTTTATAATATTTGAATTGGATGCATAGGTAATTTATGCACAATATCTCTTGCTTGCTATTAAATCCATTTAAGAACCTACAGAGTCCTCTCCATATTACTTTGTTACATTGTCTAAATCCCACACATTTTGACAGGTAGAACTCTTGTCATTCATTTCTAAATAGGTTTTGACCCCAAGCATTATTTAATGGAATATATTAAAATTTCCAAGTGGATATTCATTTGGGGGTGGTGGTTAATTTCTAATTTTATTGTAGTAATGTCAAAAACAATGATCTATGTAATATTTGCTTTACAGAATTTACTGATATTTCTTTGGGGGCTGCTAAAAGGTCAGATTTTATGGATATGCAAAATGATGGATAGAACATATTTTGTTAGTTGAATTATTTGGATCATTTCTTGCTTTTGGTCTACTTAAAATGACTATTATTGAGAGAGGTCAAAATTTTCACTAAGTTTTTACTGTTTTATTGTTTTTGCATTTTATATTTTGGATCTAATAGATCCTGACAGTAAATGACAATTTAATTTTGGTTAGTTGTATCTTATCAATTTAAAAGATTCTCTTAAATAATTTTACTTATAAATATAAACATAGGATTTTAGTTATAAATTTTTTTTTGTCCCAAAACCACACTTGTATTTTTAATTATCCCCAAAATTTCAAATTTTCAAAGAGTTGGTTTGATGTCAGGAGGCAAAATTACTTCAATTCTCAAGTACATGTCCCTGAACTTTTAACTGGAAAGTCTTGGTTGTTTTTGAACAATTTCACATTCATTTCTATGAAAAGAATACATACTGTACATCAAAATATTAACAGTTGGGTGGTAAGCTTTGCTTTGCTGTACTGACTAAATGTTTTGCAATAAACAGGTATTGCTTTCATAATCAGAATAGTAATTACACTATCCAGTGCATTTTTTTTGGTGTGTAATTTTTTAAACAATTTATTGAAGTGTATCATTCATACGTGAACATACATAAACTGTAAGTGTGGGATCAGTAAACATTGTGAACTTACAAAACAAACATTTATAACATCATACCGGGCTCCCACACATCACCCCAACACAAATACTTTGCATTGTTGTGAAACATTTGTTAACAATTTATGAAACAGCATTGTCAAAGTATTACTGCTAACTATAGTCCGTATCTTATTCCCCTATACATTTTTTTAAGGATTTATTTATTTACTTTTATCCATTTTTACTGCACCCCCCC
>JAQZBX010072996.1:0-14987 GCA_029593785.1 Cabassous unicinctus | reverse complement strand
TTGGACAGCCTGAAATACCTCTTCAAGAAACAAAGTAGTGTCTATGTCAAAACCTGTCCCTCCCACATGGGGTGCCTTTAAGGTCTAAGGCCACACTATGGTTTTTGTTTTCCTACCATGGAGCAGCATCACAGCAGGTAACAGAATATGTTTCTGTGGCCTTATATGGGGCCTCAGCAAGGGGTCCCTGGTTGCAACTTGCAACTGGGCCAGAGCCACTGTTCTATGTACTAGAACTTCTATGGGCATTACTCCACCTTGCCCAGGACACTCATTTAACTGTTGGACCATGGTCCACAGATTTTTGTGCCACTTGCACAAGAATAGCTTAACTCTCAGTATTAAGAGTTAAAGGGCTTTTTTTCCCCTTATGATGAGCTACACTGCCTGCAGTTTGGCCTACTGGCCACTTTGACTAAAGCCTATTTCACACCACATGGTGCTAGCCCAGGCTGGATGGACACAGCCATACACTGAGCAGACCAGCTTAAAAAAACAAAAACAAAACCAAAAAAAACCTGTTCCCTCTAACTCTATGCCTAACTTTAACCAAATGCCTATTGCTAAGGGGAGGGCAAGCCACACACCCCTTAAGAAATTGTTTGTGTCCATTTCCTCTATTTTCTACCTATACAATAATTAAAAGGGCAATGCCTCTTCTCATCCCTCTCCTAGCTGTCTTGGGCATAACCACAAGCATGGGAACTGGGGTTGGCAGTTTATACCACACCCCGCTGGTCTACCACAACCTCTCCCTGAAGTTAACCAACAGCATAGAAGAAACTAGTCATGCCTTAGAAGTCCTAAGACAGCAAACAGACTTTCTTGCCACTGTGGTGCTGCAAAATCACAGGATACTAAACATGCTAACAGCAGCACAGGGAGGAACATGTCTGTTCCTCAAGGAGGAATGCTGTTTCTATGTAAATTGCTCTGGAATAGTCCTAGACAGCATTTGAAACCTGCAAGATGATGCCCACCAACTTCAGGAGGATGCAGCCTTTGGAGGCATCTGGCCTTTCCTACTCTCGTGGTCCAGTATCCTTTTAGTGGGACAATGTATCTTAAAAATTCTAATTAAGTTTGTTTCTTCCAGAATCAGCACCTTATTAGCCATGCAGGGATTTCATCCAGTGCCACCCACAGTGCCAGACTCGTCTTCCTCCAACCATGATAGAGCAGCCAGAGGGTTTTACACTTTATCAAGTCGGACCTACTCTCCCTAACCAGCAGGAAGTAGTGCCAGAAGAATGACCATTGTCCTTCAGCACCCCCTTAACAATAAGGGTGTAAACCCTCTGAGGGGGTGGTTGAGACAGGTTAGTTTAGGAAAAGGGAAGATGAGTCTACGACTTGGCAGAAAAACATGACCATGAAACACATGGCCATGGAACCCCGTCTGGAAACTCCTGAGAGAAAGACCGCCACCAAGAAGGCTGCTGGAAGAACCCCACGAGAACCTGGCCATGAGAACCCCATTTGGAATGAGATTGGAATGAGATCTCGTTTGGGGTCAAGGGAAAGCCCTGGGTACCTTCACTGATTGGTGGGGTAACCAATCAGAATAGCAAATAGCTGGGACCCCTCCCCAAACATTATGAAAGGGAGGAATAAGTAATAGCTTAATAAAGATAGCCCCACAAGCCCAAAATGCTCTCTCTGCCTAGAAAAGCCTGCACCTACATCTAAGGGTGTGTAATTCTGTTCTTTTCTCCCATTCTGTTCTCTTCTTCCATTTCTCAATAAACTATTGGCCTAACTAAACTGGCATGTTCTTAAATTCTTTTATGTAACATAGCCAAGAACTTAGAGGAATCCATCATCCCCCGAATTCCCCCAACTTTAATTTATCTTTCACAAGTTTGGAGACCCCATTGAGATGTAAAAGGTGCCTCTGGGACTGTGGGCTCCCCAACCGACCTGGCTTCCTGCTAGAGAAGAAATTAAACCTTGGACCTGAACTGAATTAAGAGCTATAATTAAATATGTCCCCAGTTAAAACCAGCAAATATTCATAGAAGAATTTATAATTTGTTTGGGTACATATGATCCAGGACTTACTGACTTACATCAGCTTGTACACAGATTGGTCAAAACTGCAGATGCTAAATCCTGGGTGTTAAAAGCTGGTTGGACTTTACTGGAAAAGAACCTACAAGATTCCTCTTTCCACAATAAATCTCAGAGTCAAATAGGCCTGAGAAATAGGGCAAAGTTTCTGTAATACTACATGTCAGGACAAAGAAAATCTTAAAAGTCTCCTCCACAAATTACAATGGGAAAGCTTTAGCACTTTAAATAAATTACCTCAACTTGTCCCATCTGCCAAGTACAAAAAATCTGATAAAAATGTAAAAGTGGAACAAGGAGAGAAAGCCAGCTCTTTCATATAAACCAATGAGTTTTTTGTTTCTGTGGTTTTATGTCTGATCATGGCTGAAAATTTTTTAATCGAAGCTGTAAGCTCTCTATTTTGTCTGTTTGTTTGATGTATATTTTCCTACTTCCAGATGGTAATGAGGCAGGATAGAATAGGGACCTAAGGAGGAGAGGCAGAAAACCCAATAAATTTCCACACAAACAACAACCAGTAGAAAAGACTGAAGCCACATCCTGCTGAACTCACGTAGGCAAGTTATCGGGAGGCAGCTTGTAGCATTCACCCATCAGCTGTGGAAGCAGCTTTAGCTTGTGCCTGCTGACGTGCATACACAAGTTATGGGAATGCAGCTTGCCACATCCACAGAGCAGAAAGAAGGAGAAAAACAGGAAATTCCCACACCACCGATTTTCATAAGCCCCTCTTGCCGCAAACTCCAGCAGGGCTCAAGAGCAATAGCCAAAAGCCCATCACCACCAGACAGCAGCCCATAAAAATCAAACTACCCATTAAAGTTCCTCTGCTTTGTCCTAAATACCCCAATCAGCATAAACCCTAAACCCCAATGATAGCCCATAAAACTAGGAACCCTAAAATGGAGAGCGTGCCTCTCACCCTGTAGCATGCCCACACCTGTGTCTGAGGTTGTGCACTATCTCTTTTCTTGTTTCTTAATAAACTCTTTACTCCCTTGCCTAACCTATGGCATGTCCTTAAAGTCCTTTATGGGACATAGCCAAGAACTTAGAGCAGAACCCAGAGCATTCCATTAACAGTAATACCAAATTAAAAATAAAAACTCTTAAAAGTGCTCTATTCAAATTGCTTCAAGAATAATTAGCACATATATATGTAAATTAATATTCCTAAAATCTTGGAAATTAAGGAAACCACACTCCTAATACTTCCAATGTAAAAAGAGTATTCATAGAATTAAATCCTAATGTTTTAAAACTTCAAATGCACATAATCTAGGTAAACCTTTGGCAAACAGAACTAGTTTAATATTGTTGATTAAATAAAACAGCTATGTCTTCTGAGTTATCAATGTTAAGTACAATGTAAGCATACAATTTTATTCTACTTGGCATGTTCTTTCTAAATTTATACAGGTTTACTACCTCTCTCTCTTCTCTTAGCCTTGATGGCCATAAGATCTAGCTCATCAGGAAATCAAGGACTAACCCCCTATGATATCGTAATGAGACGACCATGAGGCTTATTATTTATCCCAGACTCCAACCGATTACAACGTGAAATTGCTAATTATTATAAGGGACTAATTGCATATACCCAGTTCTACCATTCACAGATTTAGGTTGCCTTTTCTGAGATTCCTCTAGACTTTACATGACCTTCAACCCTTTACATGACTAGATATACTGGAAAAATCATCAACAAAAGACTGCTTTAGAATCTAGGTGGAAAGGGTCATGTCCACCTGGGTCATTGCTTATGAACCTTCCAAGCCCCTGAGCCTTTTTCTCATAAGCTCTCCTTGCCTCTTCCAAGCATGGTAGAGGAGGGATGCTATGGCCATGTTGTGAGGTCAGTGTATGAAAACTACCCTTGAGAAATTTAGTTGTAAAAGCAAAGTGAAAAAGAAAGCAGTAACAAGGCTCATTACAAAAATGGCTCTGTGGAATGCTTGACCACTAAAAATAGGTCTTCTAAACCTTGGCCACAGTCAGGGAGGTGAACCTCTATATATATGGCAGAGACTGGCTGACTGTTCAACATACCCATTTCTTCTTCCTGATCACACAGCTAGACCACATTTCCCAGCTTTCCTTGCAGTTAGCTGTGTAGCTGTGGCCATGTGGCTGAGTTCTAGCTGACAAGAGTGAGCAGAAACGATGTGTACCACTTCTGGGTTAACCCATCCCCCATCCCCCTCTGGCCAGGCACAATCCTCCATTCTCTTCCCCCTACTGCTAGCGTGAAGCACATGAGCAAATGATCCTGGAAGCAATATGTTGAAGTTGGTGAAGGCCATATGGAAGTAGTACCTGAATTACCACTTAGAGGAAAGCTGTCTGCTGTTCAAGAATACCAGTTTTGGATTTCACACCAGGGAGAAATAAACTTCGGTTGATTTAAGCCAGTAAGATTTTTGGGGTTTATCTGTTGTAGCAGCTAACTAATAAAATGTGAATTCTAGTAACATTTGACAGATCAGTTTGATCACTTCCCACTATCCAACCCATTCTCCCTGCTCCACTCCTGAAGAGAGTGGCTACTTTTGGGGGTTTCGAATTTCTTGAAGTCATGATTATTTTTTCCTGAGTAATGGTGGTGGTGCAGCTGATATGGAATACTGCATTCTTACTGCATTATGGAGTGCCAGCCCATGCTGTAATTTAGATGAAATTTCATTCCTACCTACAGGCTGATGAAGCGTGAGGACTTCGGGGTTATACTAAGATGTGTATGCTGTTGGGGTAGGACAGTGAAGATTTATGACCCCTGGGGTTTCAGCATGAGACTGAGAAAGTCAAGCCCAGTGAAGAAAAGAAAAAAGGTAGGGTAGACAAATGCTTTGGAATTGGACCAGCTTGAAATAATTAAATTTCTGGGTTACCAGTGCCTGTCCATTGCACAGATCCAATCATACAAGTCAGGAAGCAGGTGCTTCCCCAGGGAGCCTCACCTAGTGTTTAGAGCAGGAATTCTTAACTTATTTTGTTCCATGGACCCCTTTTCCAGTCAGGTGAAAACCATGGGCCCCTTACTAAGTCCACACTATACTGTATATTAGTTAATAAATATATCACACCCATCCCAACACATCCATACAAGAATAATGTTTTTTTGAATTTCAATTCAAGCTCATGGACCCCTTGTGAAGAAACCCTGGTTTAGAGTCAAGGAAATCACAAGCCACTGTCAGGTGAGAGGTTGCTATTCTCACAAAACAACCTTAGAGGTCCATCCCTCCCCCACCACCACCTTCAAAGTTTCAGAAGGACCCAAGATCCATAACCTTTACTATGAGGACTGTTTAATCACCTTAGTCCAGAGAGAGACTGTATAAATGAGCCAAATCTTTTCAGTTCTTGGTCTCCAAGCATTAACCAAGATACTGCAATAAGTCACTAATTGAGCTTTAGTAAGTCCTTCAGTGTTAATTCCCAAGGCCCCAACACTACAAGTGCTCCCCACTGTGGAAGAGTGATGAGCAGAGCTGCTTTCAAAGCGGTTGATTAGGATTAAATTCCCAGGTAAACACATACCTGGGTTTCATTTTTGGAATAGTATAGAAAAAGAGGAGGTTTTGGAGACAATAAAACCTGTATTCAAATCCAGGTTCTATTACCCAATGGTGATGTGACCTTGATGATTTACTTACTCTCTCTAGGTTTTTTCATCAAGAATTTGAGACTCATAATACTCAACTCATGGAGCTGTTGCAGGTATTAAAGAATAATGTAGGAAAGATATCTAACACCAAGTAATATATCAAATAAAATATTTTCCTTCTCCTCTAAAAGTTTTCCTTATCTCAGTTTGATTTGTAACTCCCCAAAGTAAGAGATTATTCTTTAAAATATCTATGGTGCTCTGGCACCATGAATACAACCACAGTTATAGTTGTCTCTGTCTTGAGTATCATCCTCTAGACCAGAGATCCAACAGGGTCCTCAGTCATCATACTGACTTCTGAAATCATTGGGATAACTTTGTGTTCAGCAGGGAGGATTCCAGTATGAAATGATGTTCAGGCTATAGGAGTAGTATTAGCCAAGCTTCAGGGTATTGTTAGCGGAATGCTTTGGGTTCTGGGCTTCTAGGTTCTTGGCTATGTGGCATAAAGGAATGTAAAGACATGCCAGGGGGTAGGCAAGGGAGTTAAGAGCTTATTAAGAAACAAGAAAAGAAAAAAAGAGTACACAACCCCAGACACAGGTGCAGGCTTGCTACAGGGTGAGATGCATGTGTGGGGCTCCAGGGTAAGCCTTTTTAAGATCTTTGCTTCTCTGCTTTCCTAATGTTGGGGAGGGGCCCCAGCTGTTTGCTGTTCTGATTGGTTGCCTTTTGGTCCCCACTTGTTAGGTCTCAGGGGACCAATGATGAGGCCTTTTGATTGGAGTTACCCAGGACCAATGGGGAGCTCTTCTGGAGTTATTCAGGGCCTCCCCTTGACCCTGGAAAGAGTTCCAAGTGAGACCTTGTGGGCAGGGCCTCAGTGGGGTCTTTCCAGCTTTGTTCTTAGTAGTGGTCTTCCCTCAGGGGCTTTTTGGGTGGGATCTCATGTCCATGTTCTCTGCCAGGTCCCAGCTGTGACTGTCTTCCCTTTTCTCTATATTAACCTGCTTCAGTATGTGCAAAGAGGACACTATTCCAGCTTAGATGAGGTTTTGTTGGGGTGCTGGAGTGATATAGGGGTGAGGTATAGAGCCACTCACAGAAAAGAAGAGTTACTTTCTGAGGAGTCAATGGGGACTCAGTGGAGAAGCAAGTACAGACAGTTGTGTTTAGAATTTTAGCTGTGGAGTGGATGGTAAATGGATTGGAACATGGAGTCAAGGCATAGTTGTGTGACAGTTGGAGCAATCCAGTAGTGAAGAAGATGTCTATAATACTGGAGATAGTAATTAGAGAAGTGAAGTCTTTGATTAGATAAGAAGGGCATTATATAGAATGTAAATTGAGGGGTCAGACACAAATGGAAGCAGGCATAGTTTGTTCCATTAATATAGGAGGTAAGGCAGAGTAGATGGGTACAAATATATGGGGGTAGAGGAGAAGGACATTTTTGTCTATATGTACGCATTTTCTCAATGAAGGAACTGATTAGATAGCCAGTGAGACCTGAATGGTGGCAGCTGGGGTGAGAGGAAGGTATGATGGAGATTTGAAGAAAGAGGGGTGAAACAGTCATCTTAGAGAATGGGAAAGTGGGTTTGCTAGGGAAATGTGGTGAGATTTCCAGGTGGTGTTGAGTACCTGAGATGGCCAACTGTTCCAGGAGAAGAATGAGAAATGTGGGGTACAGCCGAGTCATCCTCGCCAAGCCCAGTCAAATCAGCCAACCTCAGATGCATGAGTGAATCCAACCAAGATCAGCAGAGCTGCACAACTGAGCCTAGCCTAGGTCAGTTGACCTGCTTAGCTGACTTGCAGATCTGTGAGAATAATTATTGTTTTAAGGCACTGAGTTTGGGAATAGTTTATGATAATAAATATCTTACATAGGGAGCAAGGATAAGAAGGGAAGAGAGGACATGAAGGGGTGGTGAGTAATGAAAAGGGGGTAGAGTCAATGGATTGGGTTCAAATGCTTGTTGGAGGTGGGAATACTAATTACATGAGCTAGAAATCTATATGGAAACAATAATTCTGATTAGATAATGCCACAGAAATGGTTTTATTCTGAAGCAGGATAGTTTTGGAAGCAGTCATCCATTATTCCTCACACAATTGTCATAAATGAACAACAAAGTTATTTAGATCTTTATCCTGTGGTACTAGAATTTCAGGAACAGAGAGCAGCCAGGAAAAGATAGTAAAAAGTCCTTTGTTCTCATCCCAGAAGTGGTTTGGAGGTATGTAACCCAGAAAAAACATGTTTTTAAACTTAATCCATTCCTGTAAGTATGAACCCATTGTAAGTAGGACCTTTTGATAAAATCACTTCAGTTAAGGTGTGGCCCAACCCAATCAGGATGGGTCTTAATCCTATTAGTGGAGTCCTTTATAAGAATGAAATTCAGACAGAGAGAAAAAAAACATGGGAAGCAAGAAGCTGAATGTCAACGGAACCAGGAAGAGAAGGGGGAGGCCAGGAGAGGCCACAAGCATTGATATGTAACAGAGAAGCCCAGGACCAAGAATCACTGACAGCCAGCCCCCAGAAACAATCTTTAGGAAGAAAGCATCACCTTGATGATGCCTTGATTTGGACTTTTTCCTAGCCTCAAAACCGTGAGCTAATAAATTCCAACTGTTTATGCCAACCCATTGCATAATATTTGTTTGAGCAGCCAAGGAAATTAAAACACTAGGCATTAGAACAAAGAAGACATTTGGGAATGGTCACTGAAGGACTCTAAAGTTCAAAATTCACCCAAGCAGATAAGGATGCCCTTCTCCTAAAACACAAATATTATAGTTGTAATGAGAGTTAAGAATTAACGAATGATTATGATTATTAAACACTATACAGATACCTTTTTACTTGCAAGTATATTATAGAAGAGCCAAAAGTTAATACCTGAAATTACTGAAACTGTCTAGACTGGCCTTACCCTTGTGTATACTTGCTATTATGATGGTAACCACTCCTCCTTTCCCTGTTTGAATCCATCAAAACCCTAAATAGGGGAGGCAGAGCTTAGGCCGTTAGGCCATCTAACCTCCTTGCTATACCCTGACAATAAACTCTTTCTCTCTTTGAAACCCAGATGTCTTAGGAATTGGTCATTATGAAGAGCATCGGTCAAAGAACTCCACTTTTGCTTGGTGACAAGACCAGCAGGTACCCATCCTCCCCATAAGCAGCTCCCTATTTATCTTATACTTATGTTTCAAATAGGGATTTAGCAGGAGTGGTCACACCCTTTGCTGCAGCATTTTTGTCCCTTGGGACAAGATCCATCTTCTGTGCACATTTTAGCACAAAGCCCAATGGATCCTACAGGCACCCTTGGACAAGTTCCAGACCTTTGTCCAGGTGAAAAGCACATGTCTTTCCAGAACCCCACACTGGCTCTGCAGAAGGAAGTGGGTCCTGGTGTGATAGAGTGCTGAGGTGTTTCAGTGCCTGGCAGACCTTTAGCCTCTTCCCTTCTTGAAACCCCAATCTTCTCTCTCCTCCTTGAAGGCACACAGCTCTGTTCTGTCCATAGGACAAAACACTGCTGATCAGCAGCTGCAGCATCTTGGAAGAGGAGCTAGCACTGCCCCTACTCCCCTGCTCTTTGCCCCTTCTAAGACGAGATAATTAAATCCCAATCACAGAGCCAATTCTATATTCCTTCAGGTGCCAGTCACCACTGACTCCCACAGCTTGCCTGTGTTCCTGACCTGAAAGAGAGGCCCAATCCTGTACCCAGTGGTACACAAGGTGGCTTCCATGAGCCAGCAGCAGCAGCAGCTGGGAGCTTGTTAGAACTTCAGATTCTTGGATTCTACCCCAGACCTACTGAAACAGAAACTCGGGCTGAGGCTCAGCAAACTGGGGTTTAACAAGCCCTCTAGGTGGTTCTTATACATGCTGATGTTGGCGAACTTCTGATGTACAGAGATTCCCAAACAACCTACCCTATCAAATTAGAGGTCTGGCAAATGAAGGCTGGCGATTGCACTTGTGAATCAAGTGAAATAGACCTGGTGAGTGCCCAATATCCATTCTATGCTGGGGAGAGACATCCTTCACCTGTGCGATTCCCTTATATGTCCTCCTACCCACCCCCGCCTCCACCCACAGAGAAAGTCCGTGGGGGGGTTGACCTTTGAGGCTGAGTTAATGTGCAGGTGTGTTAACAAGCTGTTCCTCAGATGATCCATGTAGGCTTAACTTCCCTGTACCTCCTTAGTTCCTAGTCCACTTTGATGCACCCCCCCAAATTTACAGTGACAGAAGTCAAGCCTAGCTTTCCAGTCAAGAAAGTAAGAGAATTGAAGGTTTGATAGTGAAATAGCACCTGCCAGACACTGCTAGCAAGAATCATCCAGGGTGGGAGTAAATATTGGTGGGATGAATGAATGGACATGTATGTTTCACACCAGTGTGGCACATGAGTTTGAGTGTGAGATACAGCCCAACTTGTTTATAATCATGTTCTTTCCAGCCCTCACTGAGGACTTATTTAGTATCTTAATGATATTAGAGTTTTGTTTTTAATGAAGAACATTTCTACCTTTTTCAAGGTAATAAATATTTTTAAAACAAGGTGTTATTGATCTGTGTATTCATGATGTTCTAGACCTGGAGGAAGGGGCATCTTTTCTAATTTGCCCAAAGGCAATCTGTAGCCCTGACTGTAGCTACCTTCTCTCTCTGTCCAGTGGGCCTGATATCCATTGTCCTGGCAGGGCCATGCGCTCAGGCGGTCAGGGGTGCAAAAAGCAGGGCTTGTTGCTCTGGCCTTGGCCACGGGCTGGCCTTGGCCACGGGCTGGTGGGCAGATGTGGCCACACCCATTGCTGAAACGCAAGCTTCCTACACCACAGCCCCAGTATTCTCGGCTTTGCCACAGACACTGTCCATAAGAAAAGACTCAGCTGAGAACTGTTAAGCCTGGCAAGCCAGCAGTGGGAGACTGTGTGTGTGTGTCATTAGTTTTGAATTTTCATTCAATTCTCTTGGTAGCTACACATTTCTAACAACTATGAAAGTGGCACATTTTTATTTTAAAAAGGCAAAATACACTAAATTATATAATGTGTAAAGTAAAAGTTTCTTTTTTCCTCCAACCCCTTTAGTCCACTTCCCAGAAGGTAACCACTGTTTGCTGTTTGCTGTGGCTCCTTCCAGAATTTTCTGTTTTTACAAATATAAATACAATCACATCTATAACACACATATATCCAGGTGTAAAATGTTAGGAAATTTAGCAATATATTTCCTAAAGAAATAATTAAGAGGAATTTATTTTAAGGGAATAGTTAAGGAGGCACCCTATGATTTAGCTCAAGGATATTTGTCTTGTATTTGTTATTAATAGTAGCCCCAAATGACTGATGATCTAAATCTGTAACAGTAGAAGAAGGTGCAGAAAGTGCAGTATACCCATATACTGGAATGCAATGTTGCCATTTAAAATGTGTTAATATTGTATTTATTGATTAGGGATGGTTTATGACACCATGTTTGTAAAAAATCAGACATACATACTAGTTTCCTAGGTTCTTTTTGGTTTATTTATATGTTTATCTCTATTGCTGTAAGTTCTTTAAGTGCATTGATCCATCCTGAATTATCTCCTAGCACTCAGCATAGTGCCAGGCATCTAATAACCACAAAATAAACACTTATTCATTGTTAAATATGAAAAAGTGAATAACTCTATGTTTGTATGTGTGTATATGAATTATGGGATGCTTTATTTAAAACGTTCATGTGGTTTTCTGGGTGGTGGGATCATGGAAAATTTATCTTTCTTTCCTGACTTTTCTATAATAAGCATGCATTATTTGTGTAACATAAAAAAAGAAGAGGGTTCTCTGCTCAAAAATGTTGGGATACACAGCTCTATAACTCGCTTTTCCCTTGGGAAGAGCACTCTGGAAAGCAGAGACCCTGAGGATAAATGCTGAAGTAAGGGAAGTCTGGGCAGAGCTAAGGACACGGTCCTGCTGGGTCTGGTGTGGTCTGGGGACCTGGACAGGGCTTGTGCTTTTACCTGGTTCCTGGGCTGGAGAGCAGATGCCACCACATCCCTTCCCGATACATCATTCCCCGGCCCCACAGGCTGGCTTTCTTTGGCAGTCCACAGAGATTCCTAACATCAGAAAAGACTCAGTGTACACAAATAAGCCTCAAGTGTGAGTATCTGGCAGCATGGTGGCCATTAGGCAATGAACCCACTTCTAGAAAGTATATGTTATATAGTGTAATGAACTTTCAAATAAGATACAATATAGAAATAAGGATATCTTAGTATATTCATAGAGGAAATGGGAATAATGTTTACCAAAATACTAATGGTGATTATCTCAAGGTGATAGAATTATAGGCATATTTAGCCCTTTTATTCATATTTCTACAACATTTTAACTTTTGCAGAAAACATATAACTTTAATAAACACAAAAACCATACAAATTAAGAAAATAAAGAAAAGTCAGCAAAAGTAGCTTCAGCTTTTTGGCCAAAGCTGTTGATCAGCAGGGAAACAGAAGGAGAAGATTTTCATACTTACTGAGCAACTACTTGTGTGCCAGGTCAGCAAAAAAGGGTTGTTATGAGGCAGCTGGGGCTCAGAGGAGAGAACTGACTTGTGCATACTCAAGGCTTGTGAGTCCAGGCTGACCTGGTGCTGAAGTCCATAGTGAATAGAGATCTTCTCTGGGATCCCCCCACAGATACACAAACCCACATGGATTCAAGAATGCTGTTGGGTTGGTTCTACTGGGGCCTTGAGTGTCCAAATGTCTTTTGGGAGGGACAATGACTGGCCTTAGGAGAGGCTAATGGTGGGCTTTTGGGGCAAGAACCCATAAACACTTGGGGAAGCCCTCCTCATCCCTTACCTTCCAGGCATCTGTGGCAGTCCAGCTGGGCTATTTCACATGCTCTCCACCTTCGCTCTGCAAAGATGACATTTTCCCTTCTGGTGGTTACGATGGCACATCCACCCTAACTGGTTCCCAGTTAAGGCCTCTGTCACCAGGGAAATGGTTCTCAGCCTTAAATAGAGGTCAGCGAAGTGTCTCTGCTGAGTAACAGGTATGTACTGACTGTCCCAACTCCCTGCTCCCTGAATGGAGCAGGGCCTGGTTGCCCCCAGAGATGTCCTCCTGCTTGTGACACCTTCCCAGGATGAATGGCAGAAGTGAACACCAGGGTTTTCCAGCTGCTAAAGTCCAACACTTGGCTAGCTTCCTTGCCATCCCCTCCCTTCTTTGGGATTGGAGGGGCAAATATGCCATGTACTTAGAATGACAGAGAAGAAATTGATCAAGGGCTATTTTGAGCAGAAGCCACCTTGTGTCCTGTCACTGAAGCTGTAAAACTGAGCTTCCTGGAGAAACCATTAAAGTCCCAGGTCAAGGACTCAATGTCCACATGTGATCTGGGCAGCAGCAGAAGCACAGCCCGAGTCCCTCCTTGGCAGGGAGGGCAGAGGGCTTGCTGGAGAAGCCTCGGTGGCCTTTGTAACCAGGGTCCTTTTGGTTTGGAGGAATGTCTCCTCTTGTTTAAGTGACTTGGCTGATTTTGCCACTTTTGCTTTTGAGTCAAATATCAGGATCAAGACCTTAATCATCACCAAGTTTTAGACAAAGAAACCATATTGGGCAGGAAAGAAAATCAATCTGAAAGAGCAAAAGTTTGGTCTGGAACACTGGATGAGGGCTAAAGGGAGGGACAGTTTGGGACGTGGTTGTTATGGGACCTCTCAAATGTTTTTCTAATTCCTGCTGCCCAGAGAGTGGAGCAGAGAAGCTGCTAGGGAAATGGGTAGGGTGCCCTGAAAGAGCAAGCCAAAGATAAGGGCCCACGCCACCAAACCCTTTTTAAAAGGGGACCAAGTGGGCCCCATTAGTAGAGTGCTTACAAAGATTAAATGTTTCCCAAGCGTCAGAGCAACATGTTAAAATAAAGTCCAAATCCCATGTGATGTTACCACCTACTGCCAACCACTTAGATATTAGAGAGAGTTCCCTGTTACTTCATTCTTTTGCCACCACTAATTTTTTTTAATTAAAATTTTTTTTACTGTAGAAGCATAATTTTTCTTTTTGCTTAGACTGAAAATAGGGGGTCCTCCACTTTCCTTGCATTTATAGATGTTCCAAGGATCCTTACATTTTTAGATGATGGGTTCTCTTTTTTAGAATTTTAAGAAATTATTAATATTTAATTTTAAAATTATTATTTAATTTAAAATAATTTTTAAAAATTTAAAAATTGGGCTCAGTGCCAGATGCATTATATACATTAGCTCATTTAATCCTTACAACAACCCTTGGAGACAGGTGCTATTCCCATTTTACAGGTGAGGAACCTGAGGTTAAGTACTTTGCCCTAAATCACACATTGGTGAGCTGCAGAGCTGGGGTCCAAAGTCTGGGAGCCTGTGTGCCTCCCACTCTGCCAACCACAGACCTGGGGATAAATCCTGACTTTGCCACTCACTGGTTTTGTAACCACAAGCAAGTTGAAGTCCACTGAAACCCCAGGAGCCTCCGGTTTTTCATCTGGGGGTAATTAAGAAGGTACACAAAATTTAGCTAGAAGAATCATCACTAAGGCATTGATTAGTTCAGCAAAATAAACACACCTAAAATGTCCACTGACAGGAGATTTACTGAAGTAATGTGGTGTATTTATGTGGTGGAAAAATAATAAATACTTATTGACAGTGAGTGAGAGATGTACACAGCGAAACTTAAGTTACAAAAACGTATTTACAGGATGACTATTTTTGGGTTAAAATATATAATGCTGTTGAAATTTACTGGACAATCAAAATGTTGAGGATTATACTTTTTTGTTGTTCATCAGTTGTTTATGATATTTAATGAGCAGTACTGGTGGGGTGAATAAAAGGAAATGATGCAAGGTCTTTCTAAAGGGGTCCTCGAGATTCAACAGCTCACTGCCCTGTCACCTGTTTTTCCTCTGAAAGGGCAGGAGAGGAGGGAGAAGCCCTGGGAAGGCCTAGGTGTTTCTGTCCCATTTCTGAGGAAGAGTGTGGCTCTGGAAAAGCTCAGGAGAGCCGAATTTCTCTGGTCACACCTGGTTGGGGGAATCAGGCAGGGTTCCTGCTCTTACCTGCATCAGGGACCAGGAAGGGGCGGCGCGGGGGGCAGGAGGGGAACACGGCCACAGCCCTCCTGAGGCATTGGCTTCCCACTCAGTTGTCAGTTGTCCCAGGCTGTCCTGCACTGATGCTCACAGACACCTGAGAAAAGGAAAACCTACATCTCAGGTGTGGGTG
>JAQZBX010072995.1:0-14987 GCA_029593785.1 Cabassous unicinctus | reverse complement strand
CTGGATTTCTTCTGGCCTGGAATCCAAACTGGGTGCCTCTCACATTTACATGCCATTGTATGTGAGGGCCCCTAATCAAGAAAATAAATCAAAGAAGGAAGTCTTATATCTGAGAGAGCCTCGAATTAGCATAATGCTTTACCGGTTAGAAAAGGAAAACACATCTTTCCTTATTTTCCTCTTCTTTCATTATATTTTTTCCAAGTAAAGTCTGGCTAAAAGATCTCCTTACATGTTAAGTGAATCCAGTGGGGAATTAGTCTGGCTGGAATGCTTGCTGGAGTTTTGATAATGAGACCACTGCTGGGGCTGCATTTTGTGTGTTTCATGTTGGGTCTTCAAACTTACAAGCTAAGTCATCTAATGAAATAACCCCAGTGCTAGTTAAGTGCAATAACGAAAGGGCCCCCGAAAGGTCTCAGAGCTTGGAATTTGCAGGTTGTATTTGCATTAGTTGTTTATCTGAGTTTTATGTCAATTTTCTGATGTGGATGCAACAGGGATTGTTCTTCTCTGTGTTTTATAAGAAAGAATACTAGCCGAGAGAGGGTGAGTGGCTTGTTCCAAATCACGGTTAGAAGCTCAGTCTCTCATCACGGAGGTTTCAAATGCACAGGGGAGGTCCTTGGAATCTGGCAAGAAAGAACAATCATCTGCTTAATTCCTTCTCGTATCCTCAACTTTTAATCTGAAATAAGTGCTCAGAAAATAGTTGCTACACAAATGAAAGTGTCAGCAAATTGCAAAGAGAAAAAAAAAACAGTTATGGCCTGGTGAGCCACATTCTCAGATCTCTCCTCCATCTACAGCAGTCTGACCCAAGATCACACACACAGCCAATTTCAGTAAAGCACGGCCAGCCTGACGTGTTGTGGTCTTTGTCATAAGAACAGGCCTGGAGTTTCTAAGCTTTTTCCCACTGAGGCCAGTTCTCAGGCTTCAGGTGCCTGCTCATTCATGTGCATGATATGATGGACAAAGCTGGAAGCTGTAATGCTCATTAACAGTTACTTCCACAGCATTTGCATTCAGCCAAACAGAAGTGCTAAAACACATTTTCACCTAAGTAACTATAGGCCCATCAGGTAAATGTCAACAGGAAGTATCAGACAGGGATTAATTTATTACTAACCCTAAGCAAAAAATCACTCAAATTTCATAGGGTTTCAAGATGGGAGAGACAATAACTCTTCCCTATTCTTATCTATTGCTTAGTCATTTCTTGACATGACAACAGGCCAAGCACTCTCGGAATTGAACCATGAGCAATAGATGGTATATTTGACTGGAATTTTCATTGTTGGTAATTTCGTGTGGCAGGTTGGAAGTTTGAAGGTCTTTACCTGGTGCTGATTCCATTTTCATTAGTGTATAGCCAACCCCATTACCTCAGGGTAATGCTATTAGGTAATGAACCATAAGTTAAAGGTGGGTTGTACAAATAAAGAAAGGTATCCTGGGATGAACTGTTCCTACATTTAAGTACAAACTGAAACAATCCATTCCTTTTTTTAACTTCTAGACCATAGTCAAATGTTGGTTTTTGGTTGTGTTTTTTTTTAAGTGACTTCTAACAAAGATTATTTTAAATAGACATGTCATTGTTCAATAGTTTAAAGCTTTGGCTGTGCCACCCGTGCATGGCTATGCCCCCAATTCTGTGCATGAGCTAAGAATATCATAACTCACACACAAACCTCTCCCTTGCCCACCATTAGAATTTTAAGTCCCAGGCTAAGAGTAGGTCTGTAGTTGAGTACAAATTTCAGTGGGATTTGGAAAAATCCTTTAAATAGATTTTTATTGGTTTTTAAGAACAGGGCTATTTTGTGTTAATAATGGGCATACATTAGGCTTTAGATAATTGCTTTATGTAACTTAGAGTTTTGGCTTTCAGCTAAATAAACACTCTCTGTGTTCACAGGTGTATTGTCCTCAAGGGCACTTGCTTTTAAGGGTGGCAGCTGTTGCCAAGGTGTTGCTGATACAGTTCTGTGTATAATTTATTGGAAACAGGTGCTGGCTCATGATGAAGATAGACAGGAAACTAAAGCAGACAACATGTTTAACCACCATTAAAAAAAGTTCAGGTTCAGAGAGACAATGTGTCTGAGATGTTTGGGGGATGTTTCCAGCATCCCAGTGCAAGTTTAAAAGCTCCTGCAAATCACCATAAGGAAGAAATTGTACATGAATTTCAAGCAGCCTCGCCTAATGAGTGCCTGATGCTACGCTGCCAGATTTAATTGATTACATGAAAAATTTTTTAGTTTGTGTAAGGCTAGCAAAAATTATAAAATACTTTCCTAAGCTAATTGTTAAAAATTACTTTCAAATGAGGTAATAACTGCTAGTTCTCAATGATCTGGACAGTGGATTAGGCTATAATGTGTTTTCTTTATGCTCAAAATATTTGTGCCGGATTCTGTCTAGGCTGGGAAGAGGCCAGGCTTAGGGTCCGCAGTGCGCTGGCGCAGGGTAGGGCAAGGAGGCTGGGGGCAGGATCTTGGGAGGCCTGAATGTTCGCCCTTTCCCTCTGGTTGTTGCCCCGCTTGAAGCTCAGCAGGCTGGGGATGGAGAGCGAGCTCGGGCCCTGGGGCTCCGCAGAGTGGGAAGGGGCTGGAGCATCCTCACTCACTGCACCCTCAGGACCCTGCTTTGCCCCAGTCCTACCCCTATATTCCCCAGTAAAAACGAGGAGACTGATCAAACTCTTCGAGACATTCCCCCAGTGAACAGGCATTTGTATATTTTCCCAAATAATCTAGAATCTAATCGGCGTGCTGCATAATACACATGTGCAATAAATATGCATACTAAATACAGCTGAAAAAGAAGTTGTTAAAAGTGCGTGCAGTTTTTCAACCCCAAAAACCTAAATATCTTGGCCATTTACATGTTTAAAAAATACCCAAAGGCATTAGACCACAGTATGGACTAATGGCCTGCCAAATTTCATTTTTGGGAAGAGAATCCACGTTTGAGTTGCAACACACAAGTGTAAAAAAAGCAACTGAAACAACAAAATTTGGTTAAAAACATTTTTTGACCCCCAGGCTCAGACCCTGCGTGCCAAGAATGTTGACAAAACTTTATACCAACACCAGCGGGCATGCACAGTTTAATATCTGCTTTATGTGAAAAATCATTGACAATTTAATGCTTGCATTAATTTGAAAGAATTTTATGCAGTAGGTAGAAACTTTTACATTAACATTCCTAATTTCTACCAGCCGTCTCATTCCCTTCTCAAAGGGAAAGTGACTGACAGGGCTGAAAAAAAGGAATCTGCTGAAGGGCCCACGCAGCTGCCTTTATCACCCTTCCAAAGGCCCCATCCCAGCCTAGATGCAGGAATTTGGTTTGCATGCTGCTCAGAGCCTTCAGCGGAAGTTTAGCATAGGAAAGCAAATAGCTGATGTAAAAATAAACCTTTTATTAAAAAAAAATCTTTATAAGGCCCCTTTATTTAGAGGGAGACTCACTCAAATAAATACACCGTTAACAAACTTATATAATGAATAATAATATATACTGTAGCAAGTGATGAAATGCAATCCCACAAAACAAGTGCTGAAATCCGATGATTGATTATCAAACCTATAGGATAAATAAACCTTCTCCAATTAATAGCAAGTCTTGGGGATGAGTTTCTATAGATAGGCTCCAGAAGGAAAAGAACCAATTGCAGAGGTCCAGGGAGTGTCAAGTTCTGAATTTAGCAGGACTGGCCTTAACCACAGCTCTGTTTCCAGTGTGATTATGAGCTTGGAGATCATAGTGAGATGAGCCCAACTTACTGATGGAGAAATATGCTTTCTCCATCTGAGTTAATGAATTATCTGGGCCATTTGAGACTCATGTGTCTAAGTATCAGAAGAAGCTATTTTTAATTTATTAAAAAGGGAATTGAGAACCAACCTGGTTTCCTTGAATGTGTTTCTTGCCAACAAACCAATGAAAGCAACCCATTCAGAGGATTTTATTTTCTAGCTTTGGTTTGCATCCTTATTCTTTTCTCTGAGTTGATGCGGATAGCCCAGTCGAAAGCTCCTTATTGATTTTGGAAGGCAGCTGACTTCACATTTGTAGCCAGCCATGCTCTGATGTCTTGGCGGCAGAGTTATGGGGATAATGACCAACATGAAATCCCAGATGGCCAGCTGCATGCCTACAACTCTCCTTCCACATCATTTAGCAGTGTCTTCGTTTTAAAGCAAAAGAAGAAATATCTATCCAGGAGTCCCATGAATGCCGCTTTGTGACTGTGCTTTATCCCTGATCTTGAAATGGGCAAGTTTCCCCCGAAACAATCATAATTGTTAGACTTGTATTGTGGACGTCGGGGAGAATAATTCTTGTATATTTGTTGGTCCATCTGACCATCCATCCATCCACCCATCCATCCTTCCCAATAGGGTCCTGTCTGCTCAGTTTCTTCTTATAAGGGCACCCCTAATTCTACTCTTTCTTTGAGGGTGTAATAAATATACCTTCCTTCAGACCCTCGAAGCAGTTTGATATTCCTGGCTATGCCACATGCATAAATGAATGTTTTTGGCTAAGCCACTTCACCCTGCTGAGGCTCAGTTTCCCTTTCCATCAACACAGACAATTCCCATTTTGATGGATTGTTATAAAGGTCACATGGGTTCACATATATAAAAACCCAAGTATGTGGTAGGAACAGAGTTGAATCTGGTATCATTCCCTTAAGTATCTTGTCCTTTCTCACTCGAGTTTTATAAACCCCAACAATTTTCCTGCACATAATCCCCATCAAGTCTGTGGGTACCCCCAGGGAGTCCTGTTTTCATGCTTAGTCTGAGTAATAGGGTAAGGGTTGAGAGCATAAATTAGAGTCCCTAAGATTTCTTAGGGAGAATCCTGGTTGCACCCCTCACTGGCTGGGTGATCATAGGAAAGTTACTATTCTTCTCTGTGCCTTGGTTTCCTGACCTGTAAAATGTGGAGAATTCCTTATTTCATATGGTTATTGTGAAAACTAAGGGGATAACACACACAGTGCCTAGAAAACAGTGGGTGTTCTATAAATGTGAGTAGGAACAGGAGTAGACACGGGTCATCGTGATGCTCCAGGTAGAAGCACTAGCAGACTTCCCGCTTGCTCACTTCCTGCGGGCTCACTTCCCGCGGGCTCACTGCTGTTCTTATGACTGTCAATCTCAAGGCACCATCCTAATGCCCTCCTGCTGTTGCCAAGAGGCCATTTCTCTGGCTACCTGCTTTCTAGAGAACGGGGCATCTGGGTAAACTAGAGTGCTCTTGACCTAGACATGGCCCACCTATTAGTTCAATCTCAAACGAGAACTCAAATATTATGTGTTTATAGAATTTTAAATGAAAAAAAAATTTTACAGATGAATGAATGAGATTTTTAAAAACCAGTACCAAATCCTGTAGGTTTATAAAATGACTATACTGGAACATCTGAATAGGTTGCATACAACCCAGTGTTTTGTTTTACTTAATTTCAACTGGGGCTACTTTGTACCACAAAACTTAAATGTCCTGCCATTCAACTAGAGGTTTCGATGGAAACCCAGGCACAAATGGGATTCAGAGTTCACTAAGGGAAACTGCATGTAAACAGGGTTAAGGCAAGATAAGTAACTAGAGGTGAGTGATATAGTCGTTACACTCTGTTTCTGAAACTCACAAATATTGGGGATACACAGCACTTTTACAACATCATCACGTCAATGACATAGGTATGAGAGCTGATAGTCTTCTCTATTGTCCAATACTTAGTTATTTTTCCCATCAAGAAACTTTCTTCTGACAGATACTTTCAAAGTATGATGGAGAAATAATGACGCCTAGTTCTCCTGAGTACTTTGAGTAATAACCAACAAATACATTATTTAAATGTGTAAATGCTGATGTAGCAGGAAGTATGTGGACTTTGGAGTCAGTCCGATCTATATTTGAATTTAACCTCTAGTACTTATGCAAGATATTTACCTTCTCTGAGTCTGTTCGCTCATCAATAGGATGAGAATAACAGACCAGCTGTGTGCGGTTATAAACACTGGCTATATAACAACAGCAACAATGGCAGTATATTTATGGAGCATTGCCACGTTCCAGGCACTGCATGGATTCAGTTTAACCCATGAAACAACCCTGTAACTTAGTTATTGTCATCAGAGCTTATAGATAAGATATCAAGGCACAGAGAGGTAAAATAATGGATGGAGCCAGGATTTGAACCAGGATGCCTGGTCTGAAGCCTGCATCCTTAACCTGCATTATATGATCTCCCAGGAATATCTCCGCCAAGTGGCCAAGGCTCCCGGATACTGTGGGGTCTCTGGGATAAGGAGTGTTAAGACCCCTCCCTGTCTTACCTCTTCCTCTTCGTCTCACTACCCACTACCCACCCTTACTGCCAAGACCCTTCTGTCACCAGTTCATATCTCTGAAAATGCAATTTTTCCTCTATGCCAAATTCAGTCTTCAGTAGCGGGTGGAAATGGGGGAGTCCAAAAGGCCAGGGAGGGGGCCGGGGCTGCCTGGAGAAGGGGCCCAGGGAAACTTGGAAGCAAGGCCGGAATAAGTCAATCAGTCAGCAAGTATTTATTTAGTGCGAGGCAGCTTGGGGGATACAGAGAAATTATAAGACGCCATCCAGTCCCTGGCTGGATTTCTGGCTAGGCTCCCCTAGAGAGAACCAGCCCCGGAGCTGGGGCCTGCCCAGCCTGTGGAAGGCTGCCATGGTTTGGAGACTGGCTGCCCCACCTTCCTGAGGAGCAGCAAGGACTGGGGGGAAGAGCGGGAGCTGAGGAACCCAGGGGTGGAGCTCAGGTCCCGGCTCTGCCACACGCCATGAGGGGTCATCACTAAAGAGGAACCTCAGCTTTCCCAAATGTCAAATGGGAATAACATGGTCAGCATCTAGCCCAGTGCCTGGCACACAGTCTACTCAACAAACATGGGTTCTTATTAAGAGGCCTAGGTCACATTAAACAGCAAAGAGGTAGGTTCCGGAAGCCCCCTTGTGTCCTGCCCCACTTCCTCTCTTTTCACTCCAGTCATAGCTGTGGCAGCCTACTCTGCACGGGTGTACCTGAGGGTGCCTCGGCAGCGTGGACCTCAGAGAAAGAGAGGGTTAACACTCGTGGGCAACCCTGGAACAGCCAGGTACGAATTGGTGACTAAATACTCCCCTCTTTGATCCTTCAGACCAACAATTCTGAGGTACATTAAACACAACTCCTGAGAAGGTCCTGGCGAATTGGCTTCGAGCCCACTGTGGACACCATCTCAGCAAGGAAGCTATCTCAAACACGTCCCTGTGTTGGCTTTCGCTGCATCCTTGTTGTACTCTCCCCACTTCTTCATCCTGATTCCTGGGACCACTCCCCCAAATGAGTCACCTTGCCTCAGGCTCTGTTTTTTGGGGGGTTCTGTGAGGACTCAAGCCATGACAAGCTATAGCAGAATGGCCAAGATTTGGGACAGTCTTGGGTAGGAACCCTAGCTCTCCCAGTCACTGTCTGTGTGAAGAAAATACTATAAATCTCTCTGAGCCTGTGTTTTGACTGTAAATTGGGGTTAGTTTGTGGTGCTGGACTCCTGGGATTGTTTTGAAGTGTGAGGGAGACAATGGATAGAAGTGCTTAGCTGGTGCCCGGGGCACAGAGCGCTCAACCCATGGTAGGCCTAAGTGTGTCTCCACTTGTGTTCTCCAGAAGCAGAACCTGAGACGAGGATTCATGTGAAAGTGATTTATTGGGAGGTGTTTCCAGAGAAAGCTGGAAGAGAAACAGGAGAAGGAAAGGAAGGAAGCTAAGGAAGGACATGAAGCAAAATTCCATGCAGGCTAACTGTGGCTCAGTTCCCTGGGGGAGCTCTGGAGACAGTGTGTCTTGCCTCAGGGGGAGCTGGCACCTTTATACTTGCACACTCATTAGTGGCTGGCTAAGGGCTGATCCTGGGCGTGTAAATCCCCAGACACTTTGGCTCTTGGTGCATTCAGGCAAAGTAGGCCCCAGCAGCCTGCCGGCAGCCCACTGCCACAGAGACTTGGGTATGACTGTTGAGATGGAAAGGACACTAGGATCTGTGTGTAAGAAGATGATAGAGGGAGATAAAGGGGCTCTGAGGAAGTACAGGCAGGGCACTGACCTCCTAAGCCACAGAATATTAGGGTTGAGCATTGTTGTTACGGTTATTATACTTTTGTAAAAAAAAAAAATTCAGAATAGTAGAAAAATCAGGCTTTAGAATATTTAAAACACCAGTCTGCCCAAGTCCCTCGGGCCTTTCTTTTCTAGATCTCATCTCCGCTAAAGTTCAGTGTGATGGCCTCTCCTCTGAAGCACCAGCACCCTGATGTGGGCCTCGTGCCATCTGTGAATATCCAGCTCAAGGATTTCCCAGCTGGGGGACTAGCAATGCTGCCCTGAGGTTGGAGGCAAGAATGCTTCTCTCTCTGAAGCTTCACACACCCAAGCTTCTCTCCAGGTCCTCGGGTAGAGACAAGACTGGAGGTGTGGGAGCAAGAAGTCCAGTGGGAGGTGGCTAGAGTCTTCCCCATAAGATGATGGCAGAGGTGGGGGGAAGAGAGTGAAGTGGGAGCATGGCCCTTCTTGGATCTCCTGGCAAAGCGAGCTCAGAGGGCATGAAGCTGTTCCCCTCATCTTTAGCCTGCACCTCTTCTAATCCTCTCTGCTACATCCCTTGTCTGAGCAGTCACATTTCTCTCAAGGGCAATGCATTCCAGGACAAGCTCCAGCTTTCAGAAGCTCTGGAACCTGAAGTAGAGCCATCACAGGGACTGTAGAGGCACAGCTGCCCTGTGGGGTCTCTCCACATGTTGTTCAGCTGTTACTCTGCCCCTTTCTCCCATCCTGGGGGGGAACACATAGGTCCTGGATTAGCAGCCTGGGGGCTTCTCATGCTTTGAGACAGGGCCTTTGAGAAAGTCTCAGAGCTGGATGTTGGCCCGGCTCTTCCCACTTAGGTGTCTGCCTCAGACTTGACCTGTCTCTAGGATAAGGACACTTTTGGCCTTAAAGGGGTAATGGACTCCCAGAGGGGGGTGTGGCCTCCCCTCCTGCTCATCAGAGCCATGACGACACAGGAGGGTCCTGGAGAGCAAGGCTGGGTCCTCTAGGAAGACATGGGAGCGTGACACCTTATCCAGGCTTGGGGATCAGTAACGCCCTCCTAAAGGAAGTGATGTCACATTCGAGTCTTGAAAGGCTGAGTAGGGTTACCCAGATACAGAGCGGCCAGGGGACGAAGACCCTTCTGGGCAGAAGGAATTGCACAAACGAGGCCCAGAGGAGAGAGGGAACCTGGCCCTTTCAGAGGTTTCCATTGCTTGGAGCATGGAGTTCACAAAGAAGAGGGGCAGGTGGTGTCCCAGGAAGTTCAGCCAGGGCCAGGTCATGCAAAGTTATTAAAGCCTAGAAGGCGGGTGCTGTGGAGGGGTGCATTCTAGGAAGGCAGAGATGCAGACCTTGAAGGGCTTTGTTCTGAAGGGAACGATCTGATCATATCTGAACTTTCAAAAGGTAGTTATGGCTAAAGGGTAGAGAATGGGTTGAGCAGGGGAACTTTTGGAAACAGGGCCACTGGGGAGGAGGCTGTTACTGATATTCAGGTGACAGATGAGTGTGGTCTCACCAGGGTAGTAGATGGGGATGAAGAGAAGTAAATGGATTTCAAAGGCAATCAGAGGATAGAAGAGATTGACGTAAGTGACCGAATAAATATGAGAAGTGTGTCTGAGGCAGGAGTCAAGGATGACACCAAGAGTCCTGATGGGGACAACTGGGTGGATAGTAGGACCATTCACTGAAATGAGAGGAGCAGGTGGGAGCAGAGGTGATGACCTTGATTTTCTATGTACCGAGTTAGACTTGGGATACACATGCATGGTTAAGGCCAATTGACACTCAGGTAAATGGGTCTGCACTTTGCATGAAGACCTGGGCTTGTGAATCTTAAGCCCCACCCATTCTCCCCCAGCCTCAACACTTTAAGACACAGGGGTCCAAATTCCAGTTGCTGGCATCTGTATTCCTTTGCCTAAGGCTTTTCTCTTACTGGGGAATTAACATATTCCTGGAGCAACTCTTCACTAATGACTGAAGGTAGCTGGCATTTAAATACCCCAACTTTTTTGCCCCTCTGGACAGATCATCCTGAGGTGTGTGCCCACTTGCTCCCAGAGGTCCCCAGCAGGTTTAAGTGCTACTCACTTATGATGTTCCCTTCCCTTCCTGTCTCACTTCTCCATGCTCTTTACTTCCCAATCAGGGTGTGCTTTGGAGGGAAACCAAACCAAGACATCAGCACATGAATGAACAAGTGTGAGACAAAAAGGGGTTGTCAGGGAAAGTGTACAGAGAAGGAGAAAAGCTCTTAAACAGGACCCAGGAGAAGCTTATGATTAAGGGGCAGGTTGAAAGAGAAGACTTTCAAAGGAGGCTTAGAAGGTACAGTCAAGGAAGTGGGAAGAGGTAGTCTCAGGAATCAGGAGTAGGCACATTGTCAGATTCTACCAAGCCAAGTGGTCAAAAGAGATAAGAATGGAACTGCTTCCACTGAGTTGGGCATTGTTGAAGTCACTGATGGACCTGACGTGAGCAGTGTTGAGTAGAGTGACAAGGAAGGAATCTGAGCTCAGTAAGTTGAGGGAAGTGAGAAAATATAGAAGTCCACCTTGTTTTCTCTTCCTCTCACCACTCAGCAAATCCTCCCACAGCTTGACCCCCCAAGGGAGCAGCTAACTTTCTTCATATCCCTCCTGCCACCCAAGTTATTTGTGCCCTTCCACCACAGGACCTTTGCATGTTCTTGTCTTTTTCCTGGAATAGGTTCTTCCTCCCTCTCATCTTCCTGAGCTCAAACTCCTTCACAAAGTTCATTACTTCATATTATATAGAATCCTCCTGACTCCAAAGACCTGGTTAGCTTCTTTTATTACTCTCTTAGAGCTCTATTATTTTCCTTAAAATTATCTCAGTTTGTAATTATACTTTCCTTCATCCCATTATTTGATCAACTTGCCCACTAAATATTATGCTCTTCTTTGATTTGCCATTATATCCCCAGTGCCTTGCCTGGTGCTTTCTGACATAATAGAAATTTTATAAATACTCATTGAATGAATAAGCCTTCCTCCTAATTCCTTCCTTCCTCTTGATAATTTAAGGATCAAACTGAAAATAAAATTCTCCATTATGCACACCATACCACTTCATTATTCTTCTAATTAAAATCATTCCAAAGTCTCTAGTACTTCTCTCTCCAGTTTCTCTGTTCTGTTTTATGTGTAATAGCTTTCTTGGGGTTCCAGTGTGTTTGGAGTTTCCTGTTGGACAGTTTTAAGGGCTACCTCTTCTAAGGAATGATGCCTGGAAGAGCTGTCAACAAGGGGTTTCTCGGTGGCTCCAGATATGGATAGTTTAGGCCACTGCTCAGCTGTCAGAGTGTGAGGAAATTTTTAATTACAGAAAACATGGACATCACAGAAGACATTTCTAAGCTTTTCAAACTGTAGGTCCCATCTGGAAAATTTCAAAAAGGTTGGCCATGTGGTCTATTCCACGTTACATAACGCTCCTGCTCGTGTTCCCAGATGCTCTACAAAACTTTTTGGGACATTTTCTTCCAAAATATCTGGAGCCCTTATGGAAGACCATCTCAAAATGTTCATGTTTATGCCCAGATTCCAACACGAGAACCTCTTTCTTTGCTTTCCTCTTTGAATGCTCATGTGGGAATAGCATCTTGTACTCTCTGAAAATTCCTTTAAGTCCTCTGCCTGCCCTTATGTCAGGTGGTAATTGCCACTTTAAAACTTTGAAATTAGTGCAGTAAAAAAGATTTATGAATATTAATTCTTTTTATAGCAGGTCATCATGTGAGCTGGAGAACAAACAGTGTACCGTTTCATTCCAGCGCTTTACTGCAAACAAGAATGGGGTTGCATTTTGTGGAAAATATTAGTTGGAGATGCTGGTTTGAAACCAATTTGTTTAGAAGGCATTGGCCATAACTACCCAGACATCCTAAATTGTAGAGAGTATGTTCTGGAAAATAAGGATCGTGAATTTTATAGTTGTCATGTTGTCCATAATCAGCAGCATTGTCCAAAAAAATTTTTAAGTATGTTCTTAAAATGCAAACCACAAAACAGTAAAGTGGCTGATATTAAGAAGGACAAGTCCATTTCAGACTTTCTAGAGCTATAGTGAATTAGGTTGAGGGTGCCCCAGCAGCCCCAACATGGGACAGGAAGCAAGATTGGAGGTCACAGGCTCGTTGTGGTGCTGGAAGGGGCCAGTCTGCAGACTGTCAAGTTAGGGAAGACCTGTGAGCTATTCAACATAGACAAGTGCAAGCCTACGTTGTTGAAGAACGGATGGGACCTGGGGGAGGTGAGAGCAGACATGGCCCATCAGAGTTTCCTGCTGCTGGATGGACAGTCCCTGGACATAGCTGGCTTGCTCCAGCTTTACATCTCCATGCAGAAGAATGTGAGGATTGAAGAGAATCCCCAGATTCAAATTCCCAGGACGTATGATCCATTCTGTGGCCTCCTGTATCAGCTTTTATACAAACTTACCACCCACTGAAAGGTCAACATGAGCATATAGAGAAGATAATGTCCATCAGCAGCTACCCCCTTCCTGTTGCCCTCACCTGTGCAAAACTTAACCATAGCCTTTAGAAGGGTGGGACTCACTGGACAATAGTGATCATTGTTCCAAAACACAGGCTCTTCACATTGTGCCCCTTGACACTGCTCAGATCCAGTTCTGAGCTGACTACTGGAAGATAACCTTTGTGCACTGAGACTGGAGTTTGGAGAAGCCAAAGCTATAAATTTACTATTTGTTTATCCTATAAATACTGTTCTTGCAAAGGCAAAAAAAAAAAAAAAGCTTGAGCTGTCTCCCTGGCTGGTCACTTCCCCAGCAGTCTGCTGTGGCTTCTACTTTATACCCCTTCCAGACTTCCTGATACAGTGCTTCCAGAAGTCACTGGGCTCTCCTCGATGCAAATTCATTGCACACGCCTTGTAATGGTGTCTGTAATCGTGAGCATAATGCTTGCAGCATTTGGCGTCTCTGACCCTTTCTTCCCTTGACATCAGCAAGGAAAACCCTCAAAAGCCATATAACCACGATTAAGAGGACAGACTCTCGATTCAGCTAAGTTGTCAGGGTTCAAATCCCAGCTCCACCCCCTACCAGCTGTTTGAGTTTCGGCAGGTTAACCTCTTTGTGCCTGTGTCCTCATCTGTAAAGTGGAGATGACGCTAATACTCACCTCACAGGGTGGCTGTGAAGACTCAATGAGTTAATGTATATCAATTACTTGAAACAGTGCCTGCTCTGCTGTACAGTATCTGCTCCATTAACACTCTTATTGTTTTATTAATAACATGGCAGTGGCATGGGTAAGGCTGTCCCCTCCTGTTAACTTTGTCCGTGTGTACTTCTGCGGGGAAATCTTTAGTTTGAATGCCAGAACCATCGATTTATCTCTTTAAGGTTTATGTTTTGTAGTCTTGATCCTAACTTCATGAAGATATTTTCTACTTTTTCGTCTTTAATTCTATACTTTTACCTTTCACATTGAGTGTTTTTCTAAAAAATTTATTTTATTTATTTATTTCTCCCCGCCCTCCCCGCCCCTTCTTGTTGTTTGAACTTGCTGTCTGCTTTCTATTTCTGCTCATCTCCTTTTTAGGAGGCATCAGGAACCAAACCTCGGACCTCCCATGTGGGAGGGATGTGCCCAATCGCTTAAGCCACCTCCGCTCCCTGCTTGTTGTGTCTCTCATTTTGTTTCCTCGTTGTGTCTCCTCATTGCATCATCTTGTTACATCATCTTGTTGTGTCAGCTCGCCGTCATGCTCATCTACTTTAGGAGGCACTGGGAACCAATCCCAGGACTTCCTGTGTGGTAGGTGGGTGCCCAAATGTTTGAGCCATATCTGCTTCCCCATATTTAGTTTTTATTCCATGTAAGGTTTATTTTTGTGTTTGATGTGGGGTAGCAATTTAGTTTTAATTTTCCATAGAGTGAGACTATTTTCTTCATGCTATTTAGCAGATAATCTGTCCTTTATCCCACTGATTTGTGATGCTAATTCTCTAATATGCCATTTCCAGAAGCACCCAGGCCGCTATGTGGGTGCTTTAATTTGCTACCTTGGTCTACTGTTATGCTCCCATGCTGTTTTAATTATTATTGTTTTGTAATATGTCTTAATACCTAGCGAGATGAATCTTCCTGCTGTTTTCTTTCAAAATATTCATTTTTTTCTATGGGCCTTTATTCATCCATGTATATTTTAGAATTCATTTCCAGAAAAATATGCTTGAACTTTTGTTGGAATTGCACTAATTTACAACTTAATTTGGATCATGTTGGTATCATTTTCATGTTAAAGTACCCTAGACTTGGACACGATATTTATATATGTCTTCTTTCATGACTTAGGCTAAATTATTTAAAACTTTTCCATAAAAATCCTGTGCATTCTTTATTAAGTTAACTAATAGAAAATTGATAGTTGCTATTATAAATTTTCTTATTTTCTTACCATACTTTCTAATAAGAATTCGCTTTAGTGGGTACACACTATTATTTTTAATAACAATCTTGTTTTCAGTGATGTTCTACAGAGCCTCATGGATTTCTATGTAATAAATATTTTGTCTTTTGCTTTCCAATCCAACATTTTCATTATTTATTTTTATTTTCTTGTTATTTCTCCAAGTATTTTGAATAGTAGTTGTGATACTGGTAATTCTTGTCTTGTTCCTGACATGAAAGGAAATATTTCTAAAATTTCTCAATTATGGTATATTTTCAGTAGATTTTGGTAGATAAACTTTACCAGATTAAGGAAATTCTCTTACATTCCTCGTTTTCTAAGAGTTTTTTTTCCCCCAGAAATGAATGTTCAACTTTATCATATGCTTCTTATATCT
>JAQZBX010072994.1:0-14986 GCA_029593785.1 Cabassous unicinctus | reverse complement strand
CCCATGACCTCTTTTTTTTTTCCTTCCATGTGAGAGGTCCCTGTGCTGTGCCACAGCAATTCAATTATGAAATACAGCCCCACAAACATTCCAACAATAGCAACAAACTCCCCTCAGACAAATGCTTTTGAAGATTTGTGGTAAGACAGAGGAAGAGAAAAATAGCAACAAAAACACTTTCGAATAAAGGAATAGGCTTCCCATTCTTAAAATATTCTTCACACACACACACCTTGGAGTTTCACTGACACTTTTCACTCAGTGCCAGCCACGCTCCATCTTGTTTGCTCCTCTTGACCTTCCTATTCACTCTATTTTCTGTTTTCTTCTTTCTCTTGTTTAGAATAACAAACCAATTCATCCCATTCTTCTCAGAGAGAAGAGCTTTAACATGTCTCTGAAAGACTTGGTATCTGTAAATGAATGCTCAGGTCCTTGGGGTCTCACTCTCAACTTATTCGCAGTGCCAATTTAATAATTTTGCCTTGAAATTCAAATGTGGCTGGCATGTAGGATTATGTAAGAGCAAGGCAGGTCATGCTGAACCACTTGGCTAGATGGGGGGAGGGGGTAGCATTTCCTAGGAAAGGCAGTGATTTTACCAGAAGAAGGTGGAGAGAATGTGATGTAGGCCAAAAGTTAGGAGTTTACTTGATGAATGCTGAGGACTAAGTTAGTGGAGCAGACAAGTTAAACGAGAGATGATAGAGAAAGATCGTTGAGGTGGCATGACAGATCAGGGTTGAAAATTAAAGTGGAGAGACTACCCTTTTTCAGGAGGAAGGACCCCTCTTTTATTGAGATAGCAGGGAAGGTGATGAAAAGGGTACAGGTGAGATATATTTGTGGGTGACAAGGGCGTTCAGTGGAAGGTGTACTTGTGAAATGACTTGATTTTCAAAGTGAAGTCAGAAGCAAAGTCATCTGCTGAATGAGACCACAATTCAGCATTGTGGAAGAAGACCATTAGTTACCAGTGCTTCTAGTCTATAATTTTGTACAACCGTTTCCATCATTTTCGCTTGCTGATAGGTAGGAACAAATGAGAAATATGATGTTATGAATGCTGGGGCTGTCAGTAATATGCTCAGTAATATGTAAGGACACGAAGACAAGTGAGTAAAAATAGTGATGGACCAAAACTTTCATCTGAGGGGAGCTGGTAAATTGGAAGAAAATCAAATGGCTCAAAGAAATGGATATGAATAAGATTAGATATTTTGGAAATAAAAGAGTGATATGGAGGCTACACTATTAATGTTTAAGATATCAGTCAGAGATCAGATTAAAATTATGATATGGCCTAGACTATGGCCATGTGAATGGCTTTTGTGGACAGGAGATGAAAATCACTGGAGTTGAGGAGGTCATGGAACTCTGAAGCAAGGATATTTTATTGGTGAGCCACAAGGACAGTCAGGTGCTTCTGGAAAACCTTGTAGTGATGGTTGTTGGGAGTTACTAAAACAATTAAAGCAAAGAGGGCTGCTCAAAAACTGAATAAATAAATGCCTTCATTGAAAACCACACACGTACTATAGGCATAATGCTCACTCTAAAAGGCAATTACCATGCAAAGGAACAGTTGAACAAAGAGATAACTTAGAAAAGTTAAACATGCCAACTGCTTGAGAAAAGTTCTCTTCTTATATTAAAAGTTCATGGGGTGTTAGTGGAATAAATTATAGAGGAGAACATACTTGAGCATTGTGACAGTTTGAAGTTCTTTTATGAATACCCAAAAGAGAAAGATTATGTTTTCTAACTAATCCATTCCTTTGGGTGTGAGACTCTTTTGATTGGACTATGTCAATGAGGCATGACTCAGATTGAGTCTTTGCCTTCTTGCTGGATCTGATTAAAAACGGAGACACATAAAGAGAGTCACACAGGAAAATGGAGTGCTGCCATTTTTTACCCTGCAATATGAAAGCGGGACTCAAGGATCACTAGTAGCCAAAGCTTAAGCACGAAGTCTCCAAGACGCTGGGCCTACAGAGTAGCTCACGGCTGAAGAGACTAGCTCACAGCTGAACTTGGGAAGAAAGCGGAGCAGCCGAGACTGAGAGAGGAGGGCCAGAAAGAGACAAGTCCCATGCCTGGTTGCCCACAGATGAGCTCCAGGAGACGGTAGATTCTGGAGGGGAAGGCAGAGACCAATGGCCATCTTTGCCACATGGCAGGACGCTAGGATTAACAGTAGCCGACTTTGGTGAGAAACCATCTCTGATGGTGCCTTGATTTGGACATTCCATGGCCTCAGAACAGTAAGCTTTTACCCCTAATAAATTTCCCATTATAAAAGTCAACCCATTTCTGGTACTTTGCATCAGCAGCCCTTTGATAGACCTGATACGTAGAGCAATGAAAAGCTCTGGAAAATTTTGCTCTGTTTTTGCAGAACACATTATCGGTCTGGGGAAATTTGACACCGTGTCTGATTTCATTTTGCAGATCTGCATCTCACAAGAGTGGTTTACTCATCTATAAGAATCCCACCAATCAAAGAACAGGGAAATTCTTTCAGGTTAAGCTATTACCAATTTCCCCCAAAAAGTTGAATATTGTATTTCCTTTTCAGTTGCCACTCTAGGTTTCCGGGACAAAATCTAAGGAAGGAGCAATTCCTTAAAAAGAGGATATCCAGACACTGTGCTAAACCAAGAATTTCTATTGATCTCAAACAGTTAAGGTTAAACTGCAAACTATTTGACACCAAAATTGTTAGAATTGTACAAATAAAGAAAAGTATATCTGAAACATCAGTGTATGATTTTTAAAAATAAAGAAAATTCCCATGTTTAACTAGAATTCATCCATTAATTCACTTTTTCAAGAAATATTCATGCTAGTGACCAGGGATATATTGTAAAAAGAGAAAAAAATTGTTTTTAGCAAGAATTATTTGCAAGTATTAAGTCACAGATATTTCTGGTAGGAGGCAGATATGGTTTTGTTTTGGTTTGATTTTTTTTGCCTCTTTGGAGAACTTTAGATGTAGACTTATCTGAATTTACTTCATTAATTAAATATTTGTAAATCTGATTTGGCGAATTTCCTTAGGATGATGTCACACTACCAGTTTTTAGAAATAAAATGAGTAAGGCAACAAGTGAAAAGAAATATTCCTATTGGTTGTTTGCTGAAAAGAGGTCGGTTTCCAGAATCTCTAAACAATGGAATGCCACTTGCTTAGTCCAATAAGAAGGGGGGCGGGGGGAATCTATATACAAGACCCAACAAAGCCAATGTGACAGAACTTGTTTGCTTGGAGGCTGCAGGATTATTCTTTGAATAGCCTCCTTTAGGTTGCTGTACATTTCATTAGTACTCTTTAATTTAGAAGGAGGGGTAATTCAGTCATCAACTGTCTCTCAAGATATGTCCAATTAACCACTGATAAACATTAACAAAAAGAAAGATCTACTGTCAAAACTCACTCGATTAAAACTGTAATTGAAAACCATGACAGCAAAAACTGCAGGCTTTCTTAGTATGTTGTGGTATACTTTGAAAGCACCAGAGAATGCATTCAGCTTTTAGAGTGTAGGAAAGCTGGGCCATTCTCTGCGGGGAGGGCAGCCCATTCATGAGTGAGAGTGCACACAGTGACAATATTAGCCAAAGGCTCTGCCCAGAGGCAGATCACAGGGTGAAATGGAGATTAGTTCAGCACTTATTCTGCTGGGTCTCTTGGTATCCCTGAGGTGTTTTGTTTTTGTTTTTGTTTTTGTTTTTTATTCATAGATTCTTTGGGAAAAATTGAGGGTCACATTCACAAGTGTTGAATTCCAAGTATTTGACAAGCCATGTGAGTTCAACACAGTTTCTAAAAGCCCTGATGTTTCTGAGTATTTTGATTGTGCCAGTACAGTAATTGTAAATCTTTACTTAGCAGTCTGTACGTAGAGACTCTACAGAGGAGAGGAGAAAGATTCTTCAGGGACACTATATTTGTATTACAACTACCAAATGCATGTGGACTCTGCCAGATTATTTTATTCCTCCCCCAAATTTAAAATTACACCACTGGCTGGATTAAAATAAAAACTCCAATAAAACCATGTGTAATCAGCAAAAAGTTTTGTACATGTTGATGCACAATATAGAAACTATCTTACAAACACTAATTTCAAAGTGAATAAATAAGTGTAACATGAAGGAAAAATCTCTATGAAGATCTGTGGGTTGTCTGAAGGAGCAGTGAGATTTAAAAAAAGAGTAATTTAGGTAGGATTTTTCTATTGGTGGGGTTGCAAGTACGGAAATCTGGAATAAATTAGTTTAAGCAAAAAAAAAAAACAAAAAAAAACCACCATTGATTATGCGTCCAGCCACCCCTGGATGCATGGTCTTCAACAATATTGTTAGCAATCTCTCTTATACATTCCCTCACTCATCTCTGCTCCCCTTACCTTTATGTTAGCTTCATTCTCAGGCAAGGTATTCTTTACCTTTACCTTGTAAGGAGGGTCATCAGCAATTTCAGAGTTTAATTCAATCAGCCTAGTGACTTCAAGGAAAGAGACTGCCTTCTTTCCGATAGTTTCAGGAAAAGCCATGAGAATGACACTGATTGGCCTGGCTGGGCATGTGCACATCCCTAACCAACCCACTGGAGGGTGGTGCTCTGATGAGCAAGCCTGGGTCATGGGTCCAACATAGAACTGGATGGCGGTGGGCATATTTGGTGGACAACTCTGGAAATAAAACCCTTTTGCAGTCAGAACGTGTGAGGGGTGGCCAGAAGGCTAAATAATATGCTATTTGAAAAGAACAGGAAAAGGGTATTGGTTAGGCAAATGCAGCAGGCTGCAAGAAAGACAAATTCAGGTTACCTTGAGTGATAAAGTTTTATTGCAAGCATTCGTATGGAAATAGAGAGAGCAGGAAACAGTCTCAACAGATCTGATGGAGAAATGAAGAGTAGTTCCTGATACTCCAGCAATTTGTCATTCTGGAACAAAACAGCCACTTCAGAAATTGCCCCATCATAAAGTCATAGAGTAGGGCATGGTATACTCCCTCCAATGGAACCCATCCATCATGGTGCTTCTGTAGCTACTAACTCATTTTGGCCCTCTGTTATTTTCTCTCTAATGCCTCTACTGCCTCATGTCTTCTGTTTATTGCTTTCTTTCTATGTATTTCTTTGCTTTCTTCTATTTTCTGTTGTGGTTTCTTTTTTCTATTTTCTTTGGAATTTCCCTATGGTTCTTTTTCTAGAATTTTTTTTTCTTTTTTTATTTAAATAGCACATTAATTTTCAACCTTTCTTGTTTTCTAGTATATGCAATTAAGTCTATGAATTATATGAATTACTCTCTAAACACTACATTACTATATTCCACAAGCTTTTACATGAAGTGCTTTCTGTGTCACTTAGTTTCAAATATTTTATAATTCCTGTTTAATTTCTTCTTTAACCCATGGCTTAAAAGTTGTAATCGAGGTATAATATACATAAAACGCACAAATCTAATGAACAACTCAGTGGATTTTACATATGTATGCACCAGTGTAACCACTGACTAGATCAAGATATAGAACATTTCCAGCATTCCAAAGAGCTTGCTTATATCCCTTCCCTGCCAGGACCCATTAGAGGTAACCGCTATTGACTTTTTTCTTTTTTAATATATTTGAAATACAACTTTAGTCTGATTCTAAATGTAAAGGAATAGGAATGACAGTAACAAACAAGACTTCACCACTGAATATTGTGATGTGACTGTAGCAGTCCTATATTTGAAATTCAAAAAGGAAACAACTGCATTCTAAAACAGCTAAATATGCTGGTCCAAAAAATAAAGGTATTTTTTTTTAACTGCCACATTCACTCCGAAGCTCATTCATCTTCTTCAGCATCCCAAAGATTAAGCTCATGGTCTGCTTAGCTATAAAACAAAGTGGCAAACACTCTGCACCACTGACATCACAGGACAGTTGCCTATAAAACTAGACTTCTGACGCTGGGCTCCAGCTTTTTTTTCTCACTGGTCACCTCTCATTTGGCAGAGCAGTTGTCTGAGCAACCCCTAAGTCATGTTCATACTGTGCTGCCAAAGTTGGTTCCATGACAACCTCTAATGGGGCAAGCGCAGGCATGGCAACAAACTCCAAGTTAGGGTCTCCAATCGGCTTTCTAGCAAGCCAAAAGAAGGGCTTTTCAAAGTTGTTGTTACTTTTGGCAGGAATGTCATAGTACTGAAGATTCTTCTTTCGGTGGAAGGCAATGGAGTTTGCCTTAACTTTCCTGTCCTTAATATCCACTTTTTTTGCCACACAACATGATGGGGATGTTTTCACACAGTTGTACCAGATCTCTATGCCAATTAGGCACATTCTTGTAAGTAATTCTCTGTTACATCAAACATTGTAATGGCACATTGTGCTTGGATATAATAGCCATCTCTCAGTCCACCAAATTTCTCCTGACCAGCTGCATCCCATATATTGAATTAAATAGGTCCTCTGTTGGTATGGAACACAAGGGGATGGACCTCAACACCCAAGGTCGTTCTTCTCAAATTCACCAGTCAAATGGAGTTTCACGAAAGTAGATTTTTCAGTACCACCGTCGCCAACCAATACAAATTTAAACTGAACTTGGGGTTCTCCTTGGGCAGTCATCATGATGGTTCTTCCAGAAGCGTCTCTGTGCCCCATTTGAGTGAGCCACTATTGACTTTTAACAGCATGGATTACTTTTACCTATTTTTGATCATTATCTAAATGGAATTATGACACCCATTTCTTGACTGACTTCCTTCACTCATCATTATGTCTGTGAGATTTTTCAATGTTGAAACAACAGGTTTTTTTTTTTTCCCATGCTGGGAATGAATATATTTATTTTTCCATTCTATTTTTGATGCATATTGAGTGGTAAAAGTTCTTTATACATTCTGAATAGAAGTCCTTCATAAGATACATGAATTGTGAATTTTTTCTCCCAGTCTGTGACTTGCCTTTTTACTCTCTAAATAACATCTTTTGATGTCATTTATAGTTTAATAGTTTATAGTTTAATGAAACTTATTTTTTCCCTTTCATTGTAGTACTTTTTGTGTCTTGTTTAAGAAACCTTTGCCCACTCCAAGGTTATGAAGATATTCTCTAATGTTTTCTTCTAGAAGCTTCATTGTATTATCATTCACATTTAAGTTTACTATCCATTCCACATTAATTTTTGTGTATGGTATGATGTAGGAGTCAATGTTCATTTTCTTTTCCATAAGGATATCCAGTTGATCCAACACAATATATTGAAAAGATACTTTTTTTCTCCCAATGAATTCCCATTTTCTGTGAATCTCTTCTGGACTCTGCTTTGTTCCATTGGTTTAACTGACTACCTTTGTGCCAATATCACATTGTCTTAATTAATGTAGCTTTATAGTAAGTCTTAAAATCTGGTAGTTTAAGTCCGCCAACTCTTTTTCTTCTGCAAGATTGATTTGGCCATTCTAGGTCCTCTGCATTACAAAATTTATTGATAGATATTTTATTTTTCAATCTATCGCAAATGACATTTTTAAAAAAATTATTTTCTGATATTCATTGCTAGCATCTAGAAATACAATTGACTTTTATATATTCACCTTACATTCAAACACCATACTAAATTCATACAATATATTAGTTTTTCAAATAAATTTAAAAATTTTTCTACATACACATTCATGTCACCTGTAAATAATGATAATTTTGCTTCTTCTTTTCCAAACTGTATACCTTTTATTTCTTTTTCTTGCCTTATTGAACCAATGAATTTTTTGTAGGGTGGTTTTTAAAATGCAAAGGCATATGAGGGTTTCTGTTATCTTTTTATTATTAGCTTCTAATTTTGTTGTACTCTTATTTGTAGAACAAGTTGTAAAACATCAGTTCTTAGAAATCTATTAAGCCTTCCTTCGTGGCCCAGCACATGATGAAATTTTGCAGATGTTACATGGGTGCCAGGTTCCTAGACCCAAGTATTCTAACTGTAGAATAAGACACTGGCTTTTGATTTAAAACATGCCATACAGTGTAAGGTGCTTTCTTTGAGTTGGTGCCATAATTGCATCTTCAGCTGGCTTTTCCGCTCTTCTAGTAAGCTAGCTGCTTCTCAGAGATGGGCCACATGGTAAGACCAGCAAATTCTGGTGGTGTGAGCTCATAGTCCTTACAAATATTAATTGTGAGTAGAGGAAAATGAAGGAGATGGAGAAGAAGTAACTCTAGAGCAGAGCAGAACATGGGGAGAGAATGGTACAAAAGAGGACAAGGAAAAGCATTTCAAGAAGAGGACTGTGGCCCCGCCCCAACCAAGGTGGCAAGTTGAGACACTTTAGGGTTCTGTTCCCCCACAGAAGCTTTGAACAACCAGCAAGAACGGGCAAAAACATCTTTCTCAAAGCTCCAGAAAACAGTTTAAGGATTCCAGTAATAGGGCAAATGCAGAATAAAGAAAAAGGCCACTTAAAAGCAATAGGGTTTGCTGGCACCCAGGCTGACCCTTCCCCCATCCTTTTACTACCATGCTCCCAGTGCAGGTTCCTGGTCCCTGGTCCCAATACCAGAGAGAGTGACCCTCATGCTAATATTGGGAGCATGTTTGTATGGCCCAATCTGTTTTGTGGTGACTTGAGAGACTTCCTGTCTAAGACCTTGCTCTGAATGTGGAAGGTGACTCACAGAGCTCTACTATGAATGCTGGAGGAAAGCTCTACTATGTGCTGTCTGGGGCAAGGGATTGCTGGCTGTAGGGCATACAGTGTAGTGCCTGGACCATGAGGAAACTGTTTCCTAGGAAAGAGGGGACATTTATATCCTTGTTAATGAGGAAATTCCTAGGGCAAAATGATGCATGTGCAGAAAGGACTAGGGAGGCCCCTATGCTTTGACCTGGAAAACTCAATGTGTGGATAAGCCCTGAAAATTAGCATTCTCATAGGTCAGTCTTCAAAGATTGGGAAAGATATTTTATTTTCTCCTGGTATTCAAGGAAAACTCTGTCATAATACTAGCTGTATACAAGCTTAAGGCACAGATGCCTCAGAGTCTGAATTCTAGCAATAACACAAAAATATCAAAATGTCCAAGTTTCAACAAAAGATTATGAAACATGCAAAGAAACAGGAAGTGATAGCCGAGGCAAAGGAGAAGATTAAATAATTAGAAACCATCAATAAGGAGGATCAGACCTGGGATATCTCAGAAAATGTCTTTTTTTAAAAATGGTCCCAAATATACTCAAAGAGCTAAAGGAAAACACAAAGAACTAAAGGAAATCAGGAAAACAATAGATGAACACAAACAGAACATCAATAGAGGTATGGGAATTATGAAAAGGAACCAAATAGAGCTGAAGACCACAGTAACAGAAATTAAAAATTCACTAGTGTGACAGTTTGAGATTATTTTATGAATCCCAAGAGAAGAAAGATTTGTTTGTAAATTAATCTATTCCTCTGGGTGTGAAACCCGTTGATTGAATTAAGTTCAGTTGAGGGACCTTTGATTAGATTACCTGTTAAGATTGCTTTAGGGCTTTTTCAGCTACATCAGTAAGGTGTGACTCAGGTTGAGCACCTGACCCCTTACTGCGTCTGATATAAACAGACTCACACAGACAGACAGACACAAGAAGAGAGGGCTCTGTCATTTTTGATCCTGCCATATGACAGAAAGAAGAAGGCTCAAATACCTGAGGCCCTGGGGAGAGATGAGCCATTTGCCTGATAGCTAACAGCTGAAATTGGGAAGTGAGCAGAACAGCTGTGACTGATGCAGGAAATCCTAACAGTCAAGTCCTATGCCAGCTTGCAGCTGAAATTGAGAAGAAAGCAGAGCAGCTGAGCCACAGAGAGGAAGCCCAGCGGAGAAAGAGAAATGAAGCAAAGATTGCCTGCCATCTTACTTCAACACATGGCAGCTGACTTTGGTGAGAAAGCACCTTTTATGTTGCCTTGAGTTGGACTTTTCACGGCCTTGTAACTATAAACTTTTGCCCCAAATAAATACCCTTTATAAAAGCCAAGAGATTTCCAGTACTTTGCATCAACACTCCTTTGGCAAAATAATATACCTAGGGAAGTTCCACAGCAGATTGGAGCTGGTAGAAGAATCAGTGAACTTGAAAACTGGACAACTGAAATCATTCAGTCTGAGGACTGAAAGAAAAAAGAATGAAGAAAAGTGGAAAGAGCCTGAGGAACCTGTGGAAAACAATCAAGTGTACCCAAATACACATTGTGGGCATCCCAGAAGGAGAAGAAAGAGAGAAAGGGTCAGAGAGAGTACTCAAAGAAATAATGGCTAAAAACTTCCCAAATTGAACAAAAGACATGAATATATACATCTGTAGCGGTTTGGCATTATTTATGAATTCCAAAAAGAGATATTGGATTATGCTTGTAAACTGGTCTGTTCCTCTGGGTGTGATTAAATTATGATTAGGGCTTTGACTGGGCCATGTCAGTAGGAAGTTGACTCCCCGCCCCTTGGTGGGCAGGGACTCGGAGATAAAACTGCATGGCAGAGCAGAGGAGTTAGCTGGAGTTTTTGAGTTGGAGTTCGATGCGGAGTCTTGAGCTGGAGCCCCGGGAAGCAAGCATACAGAGGAGCTTGGTCGTGAGGAAGGAGAGAAGGCCCTGGGAAAAGAGACAAGCTGTTCGCCTGACAGTTCACAGCTGGCCTTGTGGAGAAAGGCAAAGCCTAGAGAGCCTCATAGTCTACAGCTGACCTTGTGGAGGAAATAGAGGAGCTGAGCCCAGAGAGAAACAGAGCCCTGGGAAGAGAGGAACCCAAGAAGCCTGAACCCTGGCAAACATCAGCAGCTGTCTTGCTCCAACACATGGTAACAGACTTTGGTGAAGGAAGAAACATATGCTTTATGGCCTAAGCCATAAGCTTCTACCCCAAATAAATACCCTTCATAAAAACCAACCGATTTCTGGTATTTTGCATTAGCACCCCTTTGATTGACTAATACAACATCCAAGATGCTCAAAAAATTCCAAATAGGATGAATCCAAATAGACCCATACTGTACCACGTTATAATCAAATTATCAAATACCAAAGATAAAGAGAGAATTCTTAAAGCTACAAGAAAGGAGTGACATGTCCCATACAAGGGAGCCTCAATAAGATTAAGTGCCAGTTTCTCACCAGAAACCATGGAGGCAGGGCTATAATTGGAAGACATATTTAAAGTGCTGAAACCAAAAAAAAAAAAATATTGCCAACCAAGAATTTTGTATCCAGCATATCTTTCTTTCAAAAATGAGGGAGGCATGAAGATATTCCCAAGTAAATAAAAGCTGAGGGATTTCAACACACTAGACTGGCCCTACAAGAAATGATAAAGAGAGTTCTGCAAGTTGAAAGGAAAGGACATTAGACAATAGATTAAAGCTGCCTGAAGAAATAAAGATCTCCAGTGATGGTAACGACATAGGTAAATATAAATCTAATACTATTGTACTTTTAGTTTGTAACTCCATTTTTTACTTCCTACAGAATCTATATGGCAAACGTATAAGATGTAGAGATAAATAAGTGGTTTGGGACTCATGATGTATAAACGTGTAATTTGTGACAAGAACTACAAAAAGGTGGGGGACGGAGAGGTATAGGAACACAGTTTGTATATACCATGGAAGCCAAGTTGGCGTCAAAGCAAATGAGATTGTAATAGATTTAGGATATTAAATTTAAGCCCCATGGTAGTTACAAAGAAAATATTGGAAAATATGCAAGCTTATAGAGACAGGAAGTAGAGTACAGGTTACCATGGGTGAGGGGCAGGGGCAATGGGGAGTTAACACAAAATGAGTATAGGGTTTGTGTTTGGGGTGAAGGTGAGAGTATGGATGGTGGTGAGAGTACTGAAGCAATGTGAACATGATTAATCCACTGAATGGTAGTCTAGGGAGGGGCTGGGATGGGAAGATTTATGTTGTATATATGTTTCCACCCAAAAGGAAAGAAAGAAAAACTAAAGAGATAATGTCAATTAAATGCAATACATGATACTTGATGGTATCTAAGAATGGAGGAGAAAAGGCTCAAAAGGACATTATTGGGACATGATAAAAATTGGAATATAGAGTCTAAGCTTTATATCAATGTTAAATTTCTTGAACTTGATTAATGTACTTAAGGCGATTATGTAAGTGAAAATTCTAATACCTAGGAAATGTAGATGGAAGTATTATATGTTCCAGGAGAATGACATGTGCAACTTACTAGATAGAATGATAAGACAAAGGTGGCAAAATGTTAAAATTAGTGGATCTGGGTATGTGGGGAGGGTGGGGGTATGTTGGAGTTCTTTGTATAGGTTTGTATTATTTTTGTCCTGTAAGTTTAAAAATATTTCAAAATAAAAGTTTTTTTTAAAAAAGATGGTTTTGGTCCACACTGTTCAGCCTCTGATGAGTCAAGAAGGATGAAGACAGAAAATGTACATTACTTCTCCCTTAGACCTAGGCAAGAGCCCTGGGCTCCAAACATTGCAGGTTTCTGAATAACACAAACATACAATCAATAAACAAATTTATAAATGAACACTCAGAGTCATTCTGGCCCTAAGAAATCCTTCTCTACTTCTTTTGCCATATGTCTTTGAAACAAAAAGTGCCTGTGTCCATAAACTTGAAGGTTTGTGGTTGTACAGCTGCCAATTGCAAAGAAACACACTCTTCAGAATACAGAAGGACTTCATCCATAGAAACATTTGGGTTTAACACAAAAAATAAATTAACATTTCAAAAATTTCCTCATAGATAGCATGAATACAATAGATTCTTTCATATCTAAGTATCCTTTCCCAGTAGTGTCAAACAAGCATCCATTTTCTTCCTTCTGATCATGTTTCAGTTCCTGATTCCAGATGTACTCATGAAGCTACACATTTGTAACAGTTGCACAGAACAAATGAGAAATATTTTGCAATATTAAACAATTCAAATTTTCTTAGAATTGTGCATATTTAGGTCTAGAATAAATATCCCTGATGAATTATTTATATTCCAACTACATAGACATTGTATGCTAAAACACCAAGTAGTTCCACTTTTATAAAAATATTTGATAAGATTCAAGTAAAGTTTCAAGACATTAAGTTCAAATTCAGCTTCATTGTGTTAATTTTGAATTAAATGTTTATATTTATTAACTGTAAATTCAGTTTTGACTAGTATAGAGAAAAATAACTTTAAAAACATGAAAATAATTTAAATTCTAAATGTTTCCATGTTTACATTTATTTTAATTTATATTTTTATAAAAATATATTCAAATTTTATACTTTTGGAATATAACTACATTTAATGTTTAATTCCTTAGAATCATTACTTTCAATATAACACAAATTATGTAAAAATCTTGATTTAACAGCAGAACTAAATGATTTTGCTGACATGACACAAAGAAAAAATAAACTTTATAAAATAAATATATATTAAATGAATTATATTTTTAGTTTATTACTTAACAATAGAATACATGCAAAATACAAATTAAATTCTGTTTTTAATATTTGCCAACATATAATCACATAAAGTCACACTACACACATATTTTTATTTTTTGTCCTTATTATGTTATTTCTACCAAGGTAAGAGAATGGAACATATTTTACTCAACAGTTGCTAGCTTGATTTACATTAGATTTCAGAGATCTTGTGTTATTCTAAATTCAAGTCTCTTATCAGATATACGATCTGCAAATATTTTCTTTCATTCTTTGGGTTGTCTTTTCACTTTGTTGATGGTGTTCTATTTGGAAGCAAAACTTTTAAAATTTTGAAGAAGTCTAATTTATCTATTTTTTTGTTGTTGTTACTTGTGATTTTGGTGTTATATCTAAGAAACTATTGCACAATCCAAGGCCACGAATATTTATTCCTAGGTTTCTTCTAAGACTTTGATAGTTTTAGCTCTTACATTTAGGTCTTTGATAAATTTTGAGTTAATTTTTTATATATGGTGTGAGGTAGGGGTCCAACTTCATTCTTTGCATGTGGTTATCCAGTTGTCTCAGAACCACTTATTGAAAAAGACTGTTCTTTCCCTCATTGAATTGTCTTGGTACCCTCGTCAAAAATCAATTAGTCATAAATGTGAGGGTCTGTTAATTCTATTCCACTTATCTATAGCTCTATCCATATGTCAGTACCACACTCTTAGCTTTGAAGTTTTGAAATTGAGAAGTGTGAGAACTTTTTTCTTTTCCTTTTTTAACATTACTGAGACAACTGTAGGTCCCCTGCATTTTTATATGAATTTTAGGATCAGATTATCAATTTCTACAAAGAAGCTGGCTGGGATTTTGATAGTTGTTGCATTGAACTTGTAGCTAACTTGATTTACAACTTTGGACATATTATATATCAGTTTCCAGGTACCACAACTATAAAGATGGACCTGCCTTTATTTACATCATTTTGCTGGCACACAGTGACCTATGGAGAATATATTACTAAGGAACTTTCTCAGGATCACACAGCTAGAAAGGGGATGAAATGGGATTCAAACTCTGATATACTTGATTCCTAGAACTACAATTTTCTTACAGTATTATGATATCTCTACTAATAAAATTTTGTATTTTTTAAAGCTGTAAATTTGTATTTTTTCTTTTTCTTTTCATTTGTATTTTTTGATAGATAATTCACTGTACACCTTTTATTTACAGTTTTATACACTGTCTTAATATGAATGGGACAACTTCTCTACTTGAGCCATTTTTTAAATTTTTAATTTTTTAAAGATACTTAGATTAAATAAATGATACATAAAAAATGTAGGGGATTCCCATATGCCCCACTCCCTACCCCTCCCATACTTTCCCACATTAACAACATCCTTCATTAGTGTGGTACATTTGTTACAATTGACGAATACATATTGGAGCATTGCCACTAAGTATGGATTATAGTTTACATTATAGTTTAAATTCTCTCCCACACAATTTTGTAAGTTATGACAAG
>JAQZBX010072993.1:0-14972 GCA_029593785.1 Cabassous unicinctus | reverse complement strand
ATTGTATTTATTTGCATCTTCTCTCTTTTTTTCTTTGTTAGTCTAGCGAGGGGTTTGTCAATTTTATTGATCTTCTCAAAGAACCAGCTTTTGGTTTTGTTGATTTTCTCTATTGTTTTTCTGTTCTCATTTTCATTTATTTCTGCTCTAATCTTTATTATTTCTTTCCTTCTGCTTGCTTTGGGGTTGGTTTGCTGTTCTTTTTCTAGTTTCTCTAGTTGTTCAGTTAAATCTTTGAGTTTAGCTCTTTCTTCTTTTTTAATATAGGCTTTTAGGGCTATAAATTTCCCTCTCAAGACTGCCTTCTCTGTATCCCATAAGTTTTGATACATTGTGTTCTCATTTTCATTTGTCTCAATATATTTACTGATTTCACTTGCAATTTCTTCTTTGACCCACCGATTATTTAGGAGTGTGCTGTTCAGTCTCCACACATTTGCAAATTTACTTTTTTCCTGTCTATTATTGATATCTAGTTTCATTCCATTATGATCTGAGAAGGTGCTTTGTATAATTTCAATCTTTTTATATTTATTGAGAGCTGTGTTGTGACCTAACATGTGGTCTATGCTGGAGAAAGATCCATGGGCACTTGAGAAGAATGTATAACCCGCTGAGTTTGGATGCAGTGTTCTGTATATGTCTGTTAGGTCTAACTTGTTTATCATGTTGTTCAAGTTCTCTGTTTCCTTGTTGATCTTCTGTCTACTTCTATCTAATGATGTGAGTGGGGTGTTGAAGTTTCCAATGATTATTGTAGAAATGTCTGTTTCTCTCTTCAGTTTTGCCAGAGTTTCTCTCATATATTTTGGAGCACCCTGATTAGGTGCATAGATATTTATGACTGTCATATCTTCCTGGTGGATCATCCCTTTTATTAATATATAATGGCCTTCGGTATCTCTTATAACTTTTTTGCATTTTAAGTCTGTTTTGTCCGATATCAGTATAGCTACCCCTGCTCTTTTCTGGTTACTATTCACGTGGAGTAGCTTTTTCCAAACTTTCACTTTCAGCCGGTTTGTATCCCTGGGTCTAAGGTGAGTTTCTTGTAAGCAGCATATGGATGGCTCATGTTTTTTTATCCACTCTATCAGCCTGTATCTTTTGATTGGGGAGTTTAATCCATTCACATTCAATGATATTACTGAAAATGCACTATTTACTTCCTCCATTTTATTCTTTGGTTTTCATATGTCATCTTGTTTTTGTCTCTCTTTTTACTCTTTCGATTATCCTTTCTGCTCTTCTTTCTTCTATACTCTCCTCCAAGCCTCTCTCTCCTGTCTTTTTCTTTCAGGTTCTAAGGCTTCCTTTAATATTTCCTGCAAAGGTGGATTCTTTTTTGCAAACTCTCTTAGTTTCTGTTTGTTTGTGAATATTTTATATTCACCTTCATATTTGAAGGACAGTTTTGCTGGAAAAAGAATTCTCGGCTGGCAGTTTTTCTCTTTCAATTTCCTAGTTGTATCATACCACTATCTTCTCGCCTCCATGGTTTCTGAAGAGAAATCTGCACTAAGTCTTACTGGACATTTCTTGTACGTGATCGTTTGCTTCTCTCTTGCTGCTCTGAGAATTTTCTCTTTATCTTTGACATTTGGCATTCTGACTAGTATGTGTTTTGGTGTAGGTCTATTTGGATTTATTCTGATTGGGGTACGGTGTGCTTCTTGGACATGTAAGTTCATTTCTTTCATGAGAGTTGGGAAATTTTCAGCTATTATTTCCTCAAATATTATTTCTGTCCCTTTTCCCTTCTCTTCCCCTTCTGGAACTTCCATGACACATAAGTTGTTGCGTTTTGTGTTGTCATTCAACTCTCTGAGCCCCTGCTCAATTTTTTCCATTCTTTTCTCTCTCTGTTCTTTTCTCTCTTCAATTTTAGCTGTTCTGTCTTCGGTATCACTTATTCTTTCTTCTATCATTTCGAGTCTGCTGTTGTATGCCTCAAATGTGTTTTTGACCTCACCTATTGTGTCATTCCTTCCCATGAACTCCGTTACTTTCTGTTCAGGATTTCAAATTCTTCTTTGTGTTCACTCAATGTCTTCTTGATGTCATTTATCTCTTTAACTATATTGTCTTTCAACTCATTAATTTGATTTTGGAAAGTTGTGCTCATCTTGCTGATTAGTTCTCTCATATTCTGCATCTCTTCTGGGACTTTGATGTATTCCTTTTCTTGGGCCATGTCTTCTATTTTCTTAGTATGGCTTGTAATTTTTTGCTGGTGTTTAGGCATCAGGTTAGGATGTAGTTTACTCAGATGCTCAATCTCTTTCTCTTTTATAGGGATTTATTGGCAGGAGGCTGTGAGTTACCACAGCTCTTTGATTTTTGGCTCGACCTGGATTGTTAGGATTGTCCTGCTAGTTGCTCAAAACTTGGCACTGGACCCAGTAATTGGTTGTAGAGTCACTTCCTAGGGCCTTCGGCAGGGAGACTATAAAGGCTGGGAAAAGCCTCTCCTAGTTATTTTTAATTTTCTTATGTACACTTCCTTGGTCTGCCAGGAGATGGCGCTCTTTGGCAGCTCTTAAGTCAATGCCTGGTTGGAGTATATGTGTTGTGACACAGACCAGATCAATGTGATAGAGCTTCCTGTCTGGGGGCTAAAAACCTTGTAATTCAATCTTTCGGAGACAGTTCTCCAGTCTTCTCTGGCAGCCCCCTCCCTTTTCCCAGCTAGGAAATATTTCCTCTCCCCTCTGAGTCCTCAACAATCAGTCCCTGTATATCTTTAGCCCCTTGCAGGCTCCAAGGCAAACAATGGCACAGCCCCACCCGGCCTGGAAGGGCTCTCGGACATGGCAGACCAACCTGCGAGTCAAAAGCCAAGTCAACCCCAGGCTCTCTCTCCCCTCTCCTGTGGAGCCCTCAACAATTAGTCCAGGCTAGAAGAGGGTTGGATTTCTCCAGTCCTTCGTAGGCTCCCAGGGCAAACCACCGTGTGGTCCCACCTGGCCTGGAAGCGTCCATGGGGCTCCATAGCCCAAATCAGCCTTAGGCTGTGTCCCTCTCGCTCCCCTTTCCGGGAGTGTAGATCCCTGGAGCCCCCTTTGTCTGTTATTACAGGTCTAGAGGCCTGAGAATTCTAAAGAGTGTGGGAGAGGGTGCTGGCAGCAGCAGCTGCTGCTGGTTCCAATTCACGGTTCTGTCGTCGCAATTTCCCTCTTTTGTCCCTCTCTCCTCTGGGTGGCGTGCAGCCTTCACCTGCTGTCCTAAACCCTAGAAGATCTTTTTCAGGGCTGTTTCAGCCTGTCCTCTAGCTATTTTTCTGGAGAAGAGATTCCCGTGTCTTACTAGTCTGCCCTCCCTTATTTCTTAATAAGGTCATATTCTATGATTCTGGTTGGACCAGAAGTTTGAGGGCACACCATTCAACCCAGGACACCCATCCATAGAGTTTTATATTTCAATGACCATAGATTTCATTTCTAGAAGCTCTATTTTGGTACATTTTCAAATCTGCTTGCTCTTTATTACTATTGACACACACTCTCTCTTTTTATTAGTTTCCTTTTTTCTCCCCTTTATGCTCTTCTCTTAGTAACCTTTAATCTTCTTTCTTTCCATGTGAATTTGTAAGTGATATACAGTATTTGTCCTTATGTGCCTTGCTTCTTTCACTGAGCATAATGTTTTCAAGGTTCTTCCATGTTGCAACATGTCTTAGAACTTGATTCTTTCTTATGGCCAAATAATATTACAATGTGTGTATGTTCTACATTTTATTTATCCATTCACTTGTTAATGGACACTAAGGTTGTTTCCACTTTTTGGCTATTGTGAATAATGCTGCTATAGACATTGGTGTATAAGAATCTGTTTGAGGTCCTATTTTCACTTTTTTGGATATATACCTAGAAGTGGAATTGATGAATCCTATGGTATTTCTATATTTAACTTTTTGAGGAACCACCATATTGCTTTCCACAAAGGCTGCACCATTTTAAAGTCCAACCAACAATGCACTAGAGTTCCAGTTTCTCCACATCCTCCCCAACACCTGTTATTTTCATTTTTTAAATAATAGCCATCATTGCAGATGTGAAGTAGCATCTCATGATTTTGATTAACCCTAATGGCTAATGATGTTGAACATCTTTTCATGTGCTTATTGGTCATTTATATATCTTCTTTGGAGAAATGTCTATTCAAGTGCTTTGCCAATTTTTAAATTGGGTTGTTTGGCTTTTTGTTGTTGCGTTGTGAAAAAAAGTTCTTTATATATTCTGGATATTAGGTCCTTACTCAATATATAGGTTGCAAGTATTTTCTCCCATTCTGTAAGTTGCCTTTTTACTTTATTGATAATTTCTTTATATGAGCAAATGTTTTTAACTTCAATGAAGTCAAATTTATCTATTGTTTTTTTTTTATTACTTGTACTTTGGTGTCAATGCTAAGAAACTATTGCCAAATCCTGAAGCTTTGCCCTATGTTATCTTCTAAGAGTTTTATAGTTTTAATTCTTATATTTAGGTCTTTGGTCCGAATTGAGTTTAATTTGTATATGGTGTGAGGTAGGGGGTCTAACTTCATTCTTTTGCATGTGTATCTCAGTTTACCCAACACCATTTGTTGAAGAGACTATTCCTTCCCCCATTTCATGTCCTTAGCATCCTTGTCAAAAATCACTTGGTCATAGATGTGTGAGTCTATTTCTGGACTTTCAATCCTGTTCCCTTGGTCTATTTGTCTATCTTTAAGCCAGTACCACACTGTTTTGATTACTCTAACTCTGCAGTATAATTTGAAATCAGGAAGTGTGAGTCTTCCAACTTTGTTCTTCCTTTTCAAATGACTTTTTTTTTTTTTATGCAATTTTAAAAGTCCTTCTTTTGTCTTTAATCATTCCAAAACAACTTATTTTTAAATTTCTAGTCAGTGGTTCTCTTGTGTGAATTTTTTGATGTCCTTATCCTGCATTCATGGTGTCTGCTGACTCTCACTTGTAGTAGATTGTTTTTGTGAGACTTCTGTGATTTGGGGCCTGGATTTACGTGGGAATCCTGTACAGCCTAGATGTGTCCCTTTGGAGAGGGGCACCACAAGCCCAAGACTCTTTCATGTTAATTTCTTGGCTCAGTGACCCTGGGGACCACAGTGGGTAATGCTGCCCCAACTGCTGACTGGAGGAGGGCAAGCAATGGTTACAATCTCACAGTGAGGCTATTTTTTCACCCAGATCCCAGGAAGAGACAGAGAAGCTTCCTTGCCACCTTCCTCGTCCCCCTTTTCTCCGAGGCATGCCCTCTGTAGCCCATACCCTCCTTCCCTCACTCAGCCCGAGGCCTTATCTCCGGTTCCCGAATGGCTGTTAGTTGGAGCCCTTGATCCTGAGGTTGGCGATGGCACCCAAGGCCAGCCTACATTCTCACTGTCTGGTTTTCTACTCCACTTTGCTTTTGGCCCCTGGGGGCTTCCCTTCCTCTCTTGTAATCTCAGTTATATACTTTTCAAGGATGTTCATTATATGGTATCCATCACTTCCAGTTGTTTCTTTTTTGCAAGAGTTTTCAAGTTATTCTGCCCACAGTTTTCCTGGAAAAATTATCTGTTTTCAGACATCTCATTGCATATTTCTTTTTTACTTAAGCAACTTCCATAAAGTATTTTTGTTTATACATGTTTTTGTCCTCCTGGAACATCTCCATCCTTACAGAAAAAGCTCTTCATCCCATTGCAGGGTCCAGGTGGAAATCCCACCTTCTTACATCATCAATACATGAACTGAACTGTGCCCTCACCCTGTGAGGAAATAGGGTCTTTGCAGATGTCATCAAGTAAATGTGACTGGGGTCCTTATAGGAAGACAAGAGACACAGACAGATGCACGGGAGGCGGCCACAAGCCAAGGAGCACCTGGGACCACCCAGGAGCTGGAAGAGGCAGGGAGGAGGCTCCCCTCAAGTCTTCAGAGGAGCGCGACCCCCCCACAGCTGGGTTTCAGACTCCTGGCCTCCAGAGCTGGGGGAGATAAACTCCTGTTGTCCCAGGGGCCGTCCCACTCACTGACTCGTGCTGGAGCATGCACATGCCATTCTCAGGGCACTGCGCGGACCAACCCCCTTGGTCATCAGAAGGCACCCCGAGGTAGGCACTGTCGCTGACCTCATCTAACACATGAGGAAATGGAAGCCTGTAAGGCAGGAAAACCAGAGCATGGACCTGACAGTGGGCATGTGATCCAGGCAGGGCCGACAAGAACACTTCCCTGGGGTTTTACCACTTGTACTAAAGGAACACACTTGTACGTGGGAGAGACGTGAACTCAGCAGCGGCTGGTAGCCAGCGTTCCAGCCTTTTGAAGGGAGCCGCAGTCAGAGAAACTTGATATGGAAATAGGACAGCCTGAAGGGGGTTGAGCCCCTAATTTTACTCCCTGAAATCCAACAGCCCTTGTGCTTTTCTTGCCATTTGGTTGCATGAGCCCATGGACTTCCCTCTTCCAGGCTGAAAGTCCGTTCCGTGGGCACTTGGAGGGTGGCCTCGACTCGAGCCCAGCTTGGCCACTGAGGACCCAAGGGCCTGGAAGAGTTTCCTCGCTTCCTGCCTCTCCACAGACACTCTGGTAAATGGTACTTGTCTCCTGCCTCTCTAAACCCTTTACTTTCCCTGCTGTCGGGGCTGCGTGTGAGGCACAGCTCCGCTGGGGACCACCGTTGGCTCACGGAGGCTCTGTGAGGCCCGGTGAGGTAAGAGGGCCTGGTGTTTCACAAGCACTCAAATGTCATTTCCTCCATGACGCCAGCTCAGATTTCCAGGTTCCTACCGTTTTAATCAAAGGAGAGCTTTCCAGTGCACGTCTGGCACGTGCAGTGACAGACTCAGGGCCCTGTGATGGCTGATCTTCAGTGCTATTCCTGGAAAGACCATTAGATTTGAAATATTATTTTAACATCAGAGTGTGAAATTGGAAGTGAGAAATCTTTGTCTAGTTGGCTTCACATTAACTGAGTAATGTTAATATCATATTAAGGTATCCCAGTTACCCTTTCATGCAAGTCTGTGTATTTTGCCCACATGTTTCTCTTTCCTCCCTCCCAAGAGTCACTGACAATTCAGGTGCTGTGTATTTTTTTTCCATTTAAAAAATTTTATTGACTTCTATCATTCATACATGAACATACATAAACAGTGAGTATATAGTAAAAATTGTAAACTTGCATATCGTCATACAGGGCTCCCACACTGCTCCACTAGGGTTGTTGCATGCACGGTAGTTAGTCCTTTTTTATTATTATTATTTCAAGATCAGTTTATTATCAAGGTTTGTCAACAGAAAGAAATGCTTTCTTTGAAGAAAAGTGCACTAAATTCACTGACACCTTTTGCTTAAAATGCGTCTTCCAAAATTTCCTATAACAACTGTATTCTTAGTGCTAATTGTTCAAAGTCATCCTTAGTACTTTGAAGTAACTTTAACATCATCTAGATTGTTCCCGCTTGAAAAGAAAAAAGATAATCTAAATAAAAAAATAATAATAATGCAGTTTAGGATCTTGTTCTGGGCAGCTCTGAAGCACCCCACCCACCAGCAGGATGCAGGAGGCCCCAAGGTCCCAGCACCGTGAGAAGGCAGAGCAGCACAAGCCCCCAGCCCGGCGGCTGCGCAGTCAGGGACAGACCACATTCTGGCCCCCTGCCCCGCACCGACCAGGTGCGCCCCTAGGCAGCGGACCAGGAGCCCCCACCGCTGGGCGCCCGCCTCGCCCAGAGGCAGCCGACCAGGAGCCCCCACTGCTGGGCATGCTCCTCGCCCAAAGGCAGCCGCTCCTACAGAGCGAGTGGGTGGAAGCCACCAAGCAGGGATCCCCGGTGCCGCCTGCTGGGCAGCCAGGCACGGAACACAGCTGCCCTTCTGCAAACTTACTGTCCCATCAAAGCCGAGGTGGGGGCTCCCCAGCCTTCACGGTACTTCTGTCATTTTTAGTATCCTTGGGCCTTTTGGATGCCAAACCAGATTTGCTAACATTTCTTTATCAACAAGAGCACATGCCACGCGGACTTGCCAGTTCCACCCTGTGGGTCCACCTGACTTGTGCAAGCTGCTGGGTGAGCTCAGGACTGCGTCTCGCTGTGCCAACATTCTGCACAAAATCATCCCCCAAACCTCCGTGTTCCTTCCCACCAGAAGACTTTCCAAGCTCTCCTCAGTGTTCCGTGGTCCCGGGCGCCAGCCACCGGCAGTGCTCAACCTGCAGCTCCCGTCATGCCTGACAGCGCCCCTGACTCGCTGCCCTTTGGGGAACTCGCTCCGGGAGGAGCTTCCCCTGCGGACAGTGCCCGGTCAACGGGGAAACGGCCCTGCCTCTGTCAAGCAATTTCATGAGGGCCCCCCAGAGGCCTGGGAAGACACGAGTGCCGCTGTCTTCCGGGAAGTTTACTTTTAAAACGTTCTCTCCTAGCAGCCCCCAAAACAAAGCGAAACCCATCATGAAAACGAGTTTCCCCTCCCCAGGGCTGGAATTGCCACCCCCCGAGGCCGCGTCTTCAGCTCTCCCTTCATTCTGCTCAGACAGCAGTGCCAGGCGCCCCCTGCGCGCAGCCCACCAGCCCCTCCGCCCCGCCGTGTAACCCACCCAGGGCGTGAAGAACCAGCGGCTTGCTCTTCTGGGCCTGGGGCGGGCCTCCTCCCTGGCACGCACCTACGCAGGTCGCGCAGCTGCAGCTGCTGACGCAGTGAGGACGGGCTGGCCGGCGGTGGGGGCTGCCACGACCATGCCCTGTGCTCCCGCTTGGGACTGCACAGCCTGTTGCCTCTTGGCCGCATTGTTTGGCCCAGAACCAACCAAGACTGGGGCAGCCCTGCTACCCCAGTGGCTTCTCAGGCTGTTGACAGGCCAGCGCTCCTGCACCCCGGCGCCTGTCCCCCAGGCGGGTGTGCTGGTGACCTCCCCCCGGGCCAGCCGCAGCCAGGCACAGCGGCCGCAGCTCCTGAGAGCCAGGGCAGGTCGGGCCTCCAGGGCGGGCAGGGTCAACGGGCAGCGGCCAGCGGGGCTCGGAGGGGGCTGGCTGGTGGGGGCCGGGGGCTTCCCCTTCCCAGCGGTGTCCCCGCCTCGGCCTGCGGCCGGGTCAGCCCCCGGGCCCAGTTCCCCTGGCCAGTGCCCACCCTGGGAGGTGAGTGTCGTCGCCTCCTTCCTTCTCTGCTCATCCCAGCACCGCTGGCCCACTTCCGCCGCCTCCTGTCCGTTCACGGAGATCAGATGATCGGAAGCTGGAGGAATTAAAGAGCTTTTTACATGAGATGCTTCCAGTTGCCGAAAAGCACACGCCCAGACCACGGAGCTCTGCCAAATGTCGGACAATGAATCTCTCAGAAGCTTCGGGGCAGGAACACTGAGCATGGACACAGCCCCACCCGCGCCTGGTCCTCTGGTTCCTGTGCGGTTCCCTGGTATCCAGATGCCACAGCTACTTAGCCGCCCGCTCTTGCTGGACTTGGGTTGTCTCCAGGGCAGGGCTGTCCTGAATCGGGCCAATGTGAACATTTTGCCCATGTTTCGGGTGGACGTAGGCAGGAACTGTTGTTGAGGACACATCTGAGAGTAACGCCCCGAGTGGCGTTGGTGGATAGCGCCAGCGGCCCAGCAAACAGCAGTTTCCACCTCACCCGCGGTGCCCGGAGCCTGGTGTTGTGTCCTGGCACCCAGCCTCCAAGACGATGTTCACAAACCGGGCAGCTTGAAGCCACAGATTCGTCATCTCGCAGCCCGGAGGTGTCGGCACGCCGAGTTCCTTCTGGCATCTTCAGGGGAGGGTCTCCGGCCTCTCCCAGCTCCGTCTTCTGGCCGCCTCCCCTTCTTATGAGGCTCTGGGCGTAGTGGGCCAAGGGCCCACCCTCCTCCAGGAGGACCTCATTTTAACTTGGCTAACCCGCCTGTGATGACCCTATCGGAGTAAGGGGGCTGGGGCGTCCACATACCATCTGGGGAGACACAGGCTGCCCCGTTACAGTAACTATCTTTTCCATTTTAGCCATTTTGGTGGGAGGACAGTGGTCCTTCCTTGTGATCTTAGTTTTCACTCACCTGGTGGGGATGGAGTCGTGCCCCCCATAACGACGTGTTCAAGTCTGCATTCCCGTGTGCGTGAACCTGTTTGTCAGAGGACTAGGTAGGGTGTGGAAGGATCTCTGAAGAACCAAATGGAATCCAGACAGGCCTGAGCCCATAAGGCTGGAGCCCTTAGATGGACAGGAATTCTGCACAGTGTCATGGGCGGCCGAGCAGGAGGAGAAGCCACGTGCCTGGGGCAGAGGTGCAGGCCAAGGAACCTGAGGATGGCGGCAAGGCAGCCCCCGAACACCACAGACGGCAGAAGATAGCATGCCCTCCAAACCGCAAGAGAATGCGTCCCTGTTGCTTAAGCAAACTCCTGCATGGCGTTTGTCGCCCTTCCACAGCCTGCCGGCCTCTCATGCCCAGTGGGTGGCCTTTTTTCCTAACTTTAACGTAGTCCAGTTTACCAATGTTTTCCTTTACGATTAGCCTCTTTGTGTCCTGTTAAAACCGTATTTGCCCACCCAAGGTTGTGAAGATATTCTTGTTTTCTTCTAGAAGGTTTATTGTTATTTCTTTGGCACTCACCATCAGTCCTACTGGAATTTTATAACTGGAATCGGTGGAGCCGCAGACACAGGGAAACCTACAGAAGCTGAGAGACCTGAGAGACGAGGCCCAGGAGCCAGAAGTAGAAATCAGTGGAGCACAGAAGCTGAGAGGAGGCCAAGGAAGCCAGGATCCAGAAGCAGCGGAGCCCGGCAGGTGCCACCCCGGGCCTGATGCCCACGGCTGTAACTTGGGGGAAAGGGAGACAGCATCTCCTGACGACACCTGACGTGGGCACTCTCCCAGCCTCAGGACTGTCAAGGTATAAGTTAATAAGTGCCCGTTCCTGGTGTATTGCCTTGGCAGCCCCTGGCAAACTAAACGCTCTGACGCTGCCTGAGACACTGCGGGTGTTCAGGCTTTAGGACAGGGTGTGTCCTTCAGGCATAGAGGCGGTTTCCATCGAAGTCCAATCTGCAGCCAGTAACTGTCTCCCAGATGGAAGTTTTCTGGCCCCAAGTCCCCATGGCCGCAGCGGGGAGGCTGCTTACAGGCTTCTGCCGTAACCCCCCTGCACCCCACACAGGGCTGCTGCAGAGACTTTGTTCGCGCACTCCAGCTTCCTTCCTGTGCTGTCTGAAGTTAGCGGCCTGTGTGAGCTCAGGCAATCTTACTGGTTCCCATTTAGCATGCCCAATGAATAGCACTGCATAAAGTGCAGATTTATATGTCTTTACAATACTTGGTAGGGAAAGTGCTCCCCAGCAAGACACAATACCCATCCCTGTGATGCACTCGGGTAAGGGAGACGCACCCTAGAAAGTGTGTTCAAACATTGTCATTTTTACTTTAATCCATCAACTGTTGCATTCCTATATCTTCCCAATCTAATTTTAGCCCCCATTAGGACTTTACCAATGAGTTTTAGTTTTACAAAACGTAGTAGGGGAAGTATTCCCCAGGCAGACATCATATCCAATCCCATAAAAAATCCACTTCATATAGAGCTTGATCAAACATACCAATTTTCATAATCCCATCAGCTACTGCATCTCCCAGTCCTTCCCATCCAGCCACGGCCCCGTTCAGCACCGGGATCACAGTGCAAGGGACTTTCTTGTTGAGGAGTCCCAGAAACATCTTTCGCCACATCCTGGCCATTTTACCCCTCATGTGCAAAGGACCTTGGGTCGCCAGCTGGGAGTTGAGCCAGGGACCCCGGCCCCTTGTCAAACTCTATCTTGATGAACCTGCCTGACCACTGACCCCAGTGATTCCAGATTCGGGGTTATCACCTTCATCTTTGCCTTCTCTCTACTGTTTGTTTGTTTAATTCCTCCACTCTGGGGTAAATTGAAGGGATTTGTTTGGGGTCCCACTGGTCCCCCCAGCCTACAACAGTGCTGCATTAAAACCCTTGTTTCAACCCTATCGGTGTTGCTTTATCCAGCCCATTTCGTACGGACCACCTAAACACTTTCACCCTGTCGGGACAGTCCCTTAACGCCCCCCTCGTCCTTCCCCTTTTCTTGTGAATTATTCTAATTTTCTTTGCACCTGTAAGTCCCCTGAGAGGACGCTGAGAGCAAATCCGATGGACTCCTCAGACTGATTTTGCAGCAGTGGGGTTACATGGGGTGCCTCAGTCACGGGGTTCACCATGCCGTGGGTAAGGGGCATACTCAGTGGTGAGCACCCCACATCGTAAAGCCGATCCGGCATGACCTGCACCCGAAGCCTATCAGCCGCTCCATGGGGTCCCACCTGCCTCGTACGGGCGGAGCCGACAACCTCTCCTCAGGGGAAACTGGCTTTTGTCGGGTCCACAGGCCAGCTGTCCCCTCGGCCCCTGAGGCTGCTCACAGTGAGCAGATGCCCGTCCACGCTATGGCCCCCGGAAGCAGAGACACTGCCCGCAGGAGTCACCCCCACAGTCATCCCAGCGAAGGCCCTGCGGGAGGCCCATGACCCAAGCCACGAACGAGACCACTCCCAGCCGCCCCAGTTCCAGCGGCTCCTTGGTTTTGCCCTTGCCCCACCTGGACCACCTTCTTGGTGGCCAGAGGTCACAGAGGTGCTGGGTGTTGTCTCTGCATAAATTTCCCCTCTGGGACTGGCCTGAGGCTGGCGGCCAGAGCTCGGACCAGTGGCAACCAGGCCTGGCCCCGTGCTCTCCTTCACCTTCACCTTAGCGATTTCAGGTAGCAGTAACCAAGGGATTGCATATTTAGCATGTTTCTCACTGTTCTGCATTTCCTCGGGGCCGGGTCCACCACCATTTCTAAATCTCTTGGAGACTGAAGGTAGCGCAGCTGCAGTTTCGTGCAGTGGGTGACCCCATGGCCACCCAGGAACCAAATGTTCCTCAGCCCCCCCTCATCCTTTCTCCTCCCAAACCACACGTGTCCATGATGTAGTGTCCTCCCAGCAAATCCCACTTTTTCATCAATTCTATATGATGGGAAATCAAGTCCTAGAGAGGGCCAGTTACCCCTGGGCAGGGAAGGCTTCATGGGGAAAGTGACTCTCAACAGCAGTCAGGGAGGGGGTGAGAGGGCTGGGGGCATGGCCCCAGCTGGAGGATACCCTGGGTTGCAGACCGCAGAAGCCAGGTGGGGGAGGGAAAGCCAGAGCGCAGCGACGCCACACCGCGCGCCGGCCTGGGCAGCTCCTCTCCAAGCTGTTGGGAACTGGGAACTGGTTCCGGCGGCTCCCGAGAACCACCAAGTTAGCACCTGTGAGCCTCCACCTGGCCGCCGCGCACCGGGCAGCTGGAGCCCGAAAGCCTTCTCCTGGAATCTGGAACTGGAGGGCGCTGTGCCCACGCGGCTGAGAGGGAGGCAATGCAGCTGGGGCCACGCTGGGGCTCCGGGATCCTGGGGCCCCACCCGGGCTAGTCCCACACACGCCCCAGGCCTGGGTCCTTTGAACGACTGCAGAATCCCTTCTCATGGGCCAACTGCATTTGCTTCTTGCTCCCCAAATTCTTGCTGAAGCAGTTGCCCCACCCCCACCTCAACTGACAACAAGCCCAAGGTGAGGCTTGTCCCATCCCTCATCCAAGTGGCAAAAGGTAAAGACACATGCCGTTCATTACAAGGTGCCTCTCTCCCAACTGTGGGCGTTAGTCCCAAATTAGCAATGCCCAGGCATCCAGAGCCACTTCCTGCACCTGGTGGCTCCTCCAATCAGGGCCCTGTCCCAAGCTGACCCTCCTGCGGGGAGCTCCCGCAGCAATGCCTTAAAAAGAACTCGGATCTCCAAAGCGAGCAGGAAGCCTACGGAGCCGGCTTTGAACAAGCATAGCTGGCAGCGCACAGCGCCCACCCCCCACCCCCGCCAGGACCCAGGGTCAGCAGTCTGTGTGCTTGACCGAGCTACTTCCAGAAACCACTGGGGGACAAGTGCAGGCCATTTGCATAAGGAGATATCGGGCAGGTCCCTGGCTACCTGGGGTAGTTCCCAGTTTGCAGTTCAAAGGGAAGAAAGGCTTTGGTGGATTTTTTAAACTCCAGTTCACAGCGCCAGCCAGCTGTGGCTGCTCCAATTTCTGGGCCAAGGAAAGGCCTTTTGTCCAGGCCGCAGGCCCAGGGCTGGCCGGGCCCAGGCCGGGAAACCAGCCACCCTGCAGCCGCCCAGGGCATCCTGGCCTGCCCCGCGCCCCTGCTCTCTGGGAGTTCCGCTGGGACCCTTCAAACTCTGCTCGCACGCGCGGGCCCTAGGAGCGTTTGTGGTTCATCAGGAAAGTGCGACTCCCCAGCTAAGGCTGGCTCTAGCGGGAACTGGGTCCTGTAGCCCCTTCTCACCCAGCGGGAGTGGCTGGCACGGAGCCCCTCCTGAACCCGCAGGACCCCATGGCACAATGGACTTTGGGGGAAACTGAGACCAGGGCGATGAGGGTCTGCGCGGCACACCGCGCGCACCCCCGCGCTCTGGGGACCCGCGCAGGCCCCAGCCCGGAGGGAGGGGGCTTCCCGATCCACTTCCCGACCGCGACCCCCCACACGCGCACCCAGGGGAAGGAGGAAGCCCCGAAAACAGCGTTGAAGGGAAAACCCGCAGCCCGCGGAGCTTCCTGTCCCTTTTGATTTGCTCAGTCACCGGGTAGGGGGCCAAAATCACGACAGAAGCCCCCCGAAGCGCCCCAGCACCGCAGGTTTCGGGGCGCACGAGGCTATCCCCCCAGCCGCGGGCGCTCGGGGAGTGAGGGGCGGCCAACGCGGTCGGGGAGCCTGACCCCCGGGTTCTGGGGCAGGAGCTTGCGGGGGTGCGGGTGCGGCGCAGACCTGCTGTCCCGCGGCCTCCCCGCCCCCACCCTGCACGCCGCCCTCCACCCGCTTCGCACCCTCGCAGAGACCACCCGGTCGAGCCCGGGAAGGACCTGAGCCCCGCCCCGCCCCTCCGCCCAAGCCC
>JAQZBX010072992.1:0-14986 GCA_029593785.1 Cabassous unicinctus | reverse complement strand
GCAATTCTCTGTGTCTGTTTCCTGCCCTCTCTTCTCATCCTTCTCCTCCTGTCTTTGCTGGGATTCGATCCTGGGAAACTCCGACGTGGGGGAGGGGCATCCTGCTACCTGAGCCACCTTAGTTCCTGTTTTTTTGGCACATCTTGTCTTGGCTCTCCCTTGTGTCACTCTCCTGTTACGTCATCATATTTTTACCAGGAGGTCCCGGGGATCGAGCCCAGGTGCCTCCATATGGGAGACGGACGCTCAACCTTTTGAGCCACATCCGCCCCCTACCATCTTATTCTAATTTTATTCTAATTGTGTCAGTTGGCAAATTGTTTTTGTTTTTGTTTTTAAAGATTTATTTATTTATTTACTTTATCCATTTAACCCCCCTCCTCATTTTGTTGTTTTGTGTCCATTTGCTGGGCAAATCTCTGTGTCTGTTTCCTGCCATCTCTTCTTATCCTTCTCCTCCTGTCTTCACCGGGATTTGATCACAGGGACCTCCGATGTGGGAGAAAGGCGTTCTGCCACCTGTGCCACCTCAGTTTCTGGTTTTTCAGTGCATCTCATCTTGGCTCTCCCTTGTGTCTCCCTCCTGTTAGTTCATCATCTTGCTGCGTGGCTCGGCAGGGCCTGGCATGCCCGCATGTCTTCTATATTTTTCTTTATTTTACCAGGAGGTCCTGGGGATCGAACCCAGGTCCCTCCATGTGGGAGACGGACGCCCAACCATTTGAGCCACATCCGCCCCCTGCAAATTGTTTTTTATAACAGTTTTTCCCTTCAGTATGGATCCAGTCAAGATCAAGTATTGAATTTGGTGGTCAAGTTCCTTTAGCCTTCTTTAATCTGGAACATTTCTGCAGCCTTTCCATGATTACTTTTGAAGAGTGTAGTCCTTCCTCTCCTTTTCCCCTGGCTACTTTTTTTTCTAGGATTAAAAAAAAAAATTAGAGCAGTTGTAAATTTTCAGAAAAAGCATGCAGAAAGTACAGTTTTCCCTGTTATTAACACTTTGCATGTGTTCAGTATCTCTTACAATTGATGAAACAATAATAGTATTATAATTATACTATTAACTATAGTCTGTAGACAAATATTTGTTTTAAAGCAATGTATCTATTTTTAAGAGCTAAATTAAGTTTGAGGGATGTTAAGAAAAGAGAATTTTTATTTATTTATTATTTTCTATGTATGAAAATAGATTTATGAAGTTTAGGCCATGGTGTGAAAATGAATGCAACATCTGATCAATTGTATAATCACATTATTCAACTCACTTTATAGGGTACTAGTTCTTAAGTTAGCTATAGGGAAATAGGCCTTTTCTATTATCTTAATCTAATCCCTGTTATATGCAGATTTTAAAAAATGCCTTATAATTGCCTTGCTTAACCTTACCATTGGATTCAAACCAATATTTTATTTAATCCGTAATTACGTTCTAACAAAGGGGAAGCCTTCATATCTGGGGTAGTTGGTGACACTGAAGGCCCCTAAGGAATCACGCCTCCCAGCATTCCTGCCCTCCTGTAGCTCTCTCCCAGCTTAAGGCTGGACTTGAGCCTGTGATTTGCCTTGGCCAATGCACGTGACACAAGCTCGGAAGGCTAAGTGCCGGCGCCTGAGGCTCGCCCTCTTGGAACACAGGCCTAGGACTGCTTTGCCAGGAAGCCGATCTAGTCTACTGGAGGATGGGGAAGTCACGTGGAGAAGAGCGAGGGTGCGCCAGCCACCAGCCAGCACCGACTGCCAGACCCGTGAAGGAGGCCAGCTTGGCGCTTCCAGACATCACCTGACTGTGATCGTCCAAGCGAGCCGGGGCGAGACTTCAGCAGACTTGGCCAGTCCCAGAATCAAGAGAAAGGAGAAATCTTTATGGTTTTATGCCACTACATTTGGGGGCGATTTTTTATGCAGCAATCATTGAAACATTATTGTTTTTACCTTGCTCAAATTTAAGCTTAACATCAAGCTCAAATAGAATTATGATCAGTGGTTGGATGTTTTACTCTGTAAATTGCTCTTGTGGAAAAAATCTTACAGATGGAATGGAAAGGCTTATTTTAATCTGTTGGTAAAGTAAACTTGAAGTTAATAAGACGAGTTACAAATCTACCGGAACTTTTCCCAATTTCAAACCCTTTAGATTACTATGTTATAAATATTATGGTTTATGCTGCACATTTCTCCAAAATATTTCTCATAAAAGTAATACGTTCTCACTGAAGAAAAATGGAAGATACTGAAAAATTTAAAGATAAATTTAAAAATAGATCAGGCATTATTCCACAATCCAGAAATCTACTGATGAACATTTTGGTGTGTTTATCTCTGAGCAGTTTTTCTGTGCAATATTTACTATTTTTTCATACTTAAGATTAGGTGGGGTGAGGGGACAAGTATGACTATAAAGGGGCACACTAGGGGACTTTGTGATGCTGGCACTGTTAAGTGTCTTAATTGTGGTGCTGGTTACTCAAAGCTGCACATATAATAAAATTACATAGAGCTACACACACAAATAAGTGTGTGTATAATGAGTGAAATCTGAATATACTCTATGGATTATACCAATATCAACTTCTTGGTTTTTTAATTTTTATTTAAAGATTTATTTATTTATTTATTTATGTGTCCCCCCCACACTGTATTGCGCTCACTGTCTGCTCTCTGTGTCCATTCACTGTGTGTTCTTCTGTGTCTGCTTGTCTCCTCTTTAGGCGACACGGGGAATTGATTCTGGAGTGGGAGAGAGGCGCTTGAGCTCTTGCACCACCTCAGCTGAGCTCCCTGGTCTGCTGCATCTCTTATTGTCTCTCTTCTGTGTCTTTTATTGTTGCGTCATCTTGCTGCACACCAGCACTCTGCGCGGGCCAGCTTGCCTTCACCAGGAGGCCCCGGGAATCGAACCCTGGACCTCCCATATGGTAGACAGGAGACCAATCGCTTGAGCCACATCCGCTTCCATCAACTTCTCAGTTTTGACATTGTATCATAGTTGTGGAAGATAACTGACATTGGGAGAGGCTGGGTGAAGAGTGCAGGAGACCTCCCTGTACTTTTCTTTGCACCTTCTTATGAATCTGTACTTATTTCAAATAAAAAGTCTTTTTTAAAAAATCAGGCTGTAGCTAGAATTTTGTGCCCTACTTTTCCCCTTTATATTTTTTACCTAATTGAAAGAGAACATCCAAATTTCATATCCATGGGTCTTGATTATGTTCAAAATAAAAAACAAGGTAGCAGATGTAGCTCAGTGGTTGTGCACCTGCCTCCCATTTACGAGGTCCTGGGTTTTATCCCCAGTATCTCCTAAAAAAAAACAAAACACAAAAAAACCCACCTGTTTTAATATATTTTAGAATTAACTGCTAATTAGCTGTTAATTGGAACTTGATCACAAGTAGGCATTCTATAGGATACATAATTGTACATACTAATAGTATACATAATATGTACATGCAAATACATAATTATAACACTAGAGAAATAATGTGAAATTGGGCCCCTGGTGGACTTGAGGTAGGAAAGGGAACTTTACAGTTGAGGGTGGGGAGGAGGCCCCATCTGTGCTGTCAGGAACGATCCGTGAGGACTTTGTTGGAGGGAAAGAAGAATCTGCTAGGCAAAGCTGGGTCAGGGCAGGGCAGGGCAGGGCAGGACGAGGCAGCCCAGATTCCTGAGAAAAAGTAAAGAGCAGGCTGTCGCCGTGCAGGCAACAGTGTCTAAGAATCCACCTTAAGCAGGTACAGAAAGGAGCAGCAGGGCCTAGACAAGAGTCTTGATAACAGATTTTGCCAAATATTGGTTGGAGAAAGAGTTTGGGAACAGGAGGGAACAGAAGGTGGGAGTTTGGGGGTTGGCAGTACCATTTTTGGAGAAAAGGCCAGAAAGGGCTGGCTGATGGCTGGATACTTGCCAGCTGGCCTGCAGTGGCTCCCGTTCACTCACAGGATAAAGTCCCAAGGCTACATGGTGTAAAAGGCCCTCCCAGGCACATCTTGACTTGGAATACCTTCCCACCCTCCTCTCCTGCCCCTCCCCCAGGAGGCAGCCTCTGAGCCCTTGCAGTTTCCAGAAGGCACGCTCCCGTGTTTAGGCCTCCCTCTTCTCTCAGGCTCTCCTCCCTTTGCCTGGCACGCTTTTCCCGTGGGATGCCAGCACCTCACCTGCTCCCTTGCCTACAAGGCCCTGCGGCTTTTGCTCGGTGGAGGCTTTTGTCATATGCGGGGTGGTGGGCTGCCTCTCCTTTGGCCTTCTCTCAGCCCTCACGGTCTTGCTTGCCTGGCATGAGCTCCCCCCTCCCCAGCCAGGTAAAGGGAACGATTGAGCTGCAGAAGGAACGTGAACTCCACCTCACCCCCGCCCCTGCCCAGCCTGGGCCTTTGCACATGCTGGCCCCTCTATCTTCCCTCACATCTCCGCTTGGAAAACTCTTCCTCATAATTCAAGACCCTGTCAAATGATAGATCCTCTGTGAAGCCTCCTGACCCTTCCAGGCGGAGCCAGTGACTCATACTGCTGGACCCTTACAGCCTTTCATTCTTTCAAACATTCAGCAAATATTTACTGGGGTCACCTGTTGTGGTGCTGCTGATGTACACTTAACACCTGGACTGTTGCATTTCTGTGCAGAGGTCTTGTTCCCTGAGAGCCTTATGAGTCTTTTTAGATTCAGGACCTTAATTTATTCATCAAGGTAGTCCTGGTTCCGGTAAAAGGTTCAGGCACATAGTAAGCCCTTAATATATTTGTTAAAAGCATGAACAAACTTTACTTCCAAGGAAATTGGTTTCCAAGAAATTCCTAAATCCATAAAGTGGAAGGCACATTAAAGGTTACCTCGTCCATCTCCCGGGATCTGCCTGTTCCAGGCAAGTCATCACCCAGTATTTGCTTGACCAAGCCTGGTGGGGGGACTCGTGGTCCATGCTGCTGCACATCCCACCCCAGGACAGCGGTGGCCATTTGGAGGTTCTTCTGGATGCCGAGCCAGCACCTGCCCTTCTGTCATTCCCCCCGCTGGTCCTCGTTCTGCTCCTGGATATGTCACAGAGCAAGTCCACTCCCTCAAGTAGTTGACAAATAGACTTGGCAGTTATCATGTCTTTTCCTGACTTTTCTCTTTCTAGGTTATGTTAAAACCCACCTTCACCACTGGCTAGCTTGGTGACCTGAGTCTCTCTTTCCTCTGAGCTTCAGTTTCCCCATTTGTAAAAGGGGGATAATACAGTACCTACCCATAAGGTTGCTGTAGGAATTATATGAGTTCATCTATGTAAAGCATTTGGTGTAGCAAATGCTTAATAATAATTTCATATTATTTTGTATTATATTTTACATATAACAAAATTGGACAAGTATTTTTTCTTTAAATTTTTTATTTTGAAATAATTTCAAACTTACAGAAGAGTTGCAAAAATATTACAAAACTCATACAGAACCTGCTAACATACCCCTCCACCAGATATCCAAATCCACCAGTTTTAGCTTTTTGCCACATTTGCCATATCATTCTAACATCCAGCTATATCTATCTATCTATCATCTATCTATCTTCTGAACATTTGAGATGGACAACTTATATATTGAGGCATTTTCTTTAATTAAAAAAGTCAAAACAAAATATATAACCACAGGCAAAAATTACTTTTGTGTTCATCGTTCCAACTCTAGCCTTTCAAGTATTCAACTACCCATCGCTTAAAGAGTTTTGTGAAAACACTTCATGTCCGTTTATATTGAGTGTTAATTGTATATTAATATTCCACATTGCATATTAATTGTAAATATATCTTTTATAAAAATTGCATGTTAATACAATTAATGTATTGTAGAGCATTAATTTAGAATTTTAACTTTGTTGTTGTTTATGACATGAAAAATAGTAAGTTTACTGCCTAGCTTGCTATTTTTCTATAGCTCTAAACTTGAATCAAATATATCCACTTATTTATGAAATAACCCTAAACTCTCATACATGTCTCCCATAGTTTTCAGATAGGCAGTAAACATCTGTAACACATAGGCATGTATTCGTCCCCACCCCCAAGTAATTAGGTGTCTTCTTCTATATTGTTTTTCATTCCTACCCAATTGTCAATACTTACCTGTTGGGGTCCTTACCTCAGTTTCTCTTTCTGTACACTCTTCTATTAATTTACACCTAAAATTTATTTTTTAATCATTATACAAGTAATACAAATTCATTGTAGATCATTGAAAAATATAGAAAACACAAAGAAAAAAATACACATAATACCACTACCCAAAGGTAACTCCTATTAATATTTTATCATACTTGTTTTCAGTCTTCATTCTCTCCCTCTACTTCTCTACAATTGAATATATTATTTAAAAGTACTTTTTTCACTTAACACTAAATGATTCCAATTTACTTTTCAAACCATTTCCAGACTAGCTGTCCTAAAACACAGATTTCTTCATGTCACTTCCCAGCTCAAGAACCCACAATTGCAATTCAGGCTGCAGCACACTTCTGAGCACCTCTTAGATGTTGGGTGTGGTGGTAAGAAGGTATTGATTTGGAGAAAGAGGACCTGAGGTCAAGTTCTGTGTCCTTTTCTTACCAGCTGTGTGATCTTGGACAAGTTACTTAACTCCTCTGAACCCATTTCCCTATGATGATAAATGACAAAAATCCCTGCCTCAAAGGGCCCAGATAATTAAATCTTGTGAAAGTGAATAATGAAGGGTAAAATGCTATACAAATGGTACCATTGTGGGGAGTGGATGTGGCTCAAGCAATTGAGTACCTGCCTCCCACATGGGAGGTCCCGAGTTCGGTTCCCAGTGCCTTCTAAAGAAGACAAACAACAAACAGACAATGAAAAAAAACAACAACAAAAAAACGAGCAGACAACGAGCAAAACAACGAGTAAAACAACGAGTAGACAATGAGCAAAAACAAAAACGAGCAGTGGGTGGATGTGGCTCAAGCAGATGAGTGTCTGCCTCCCACATGGGAGGTCCCAGGTTCTGTTTTCCAGTGCCTCTTAAAGAAAACAAAACAAAACAAAAACAGACAATGAGCAGACAACGAGCAAAAAAAAACCAAACCCAGACAATAACAAGCAGACAGTGAGCACAAACAATGAGCAAAAACAATGAGCAAAAAAAAAAAACAATGAGCAAAACAGATGAGGGAGCCATCTCAGCAGGGGAAAAAAATGGTACCATTGTTAACCCCCACTATAAACTTGGGAATTCCTCAGGGTAAGAACCATCGGGAAGCTTAGTGCCATGCTACTTGGTCTACATTCTTAATAAATGCATGCTTAATTTATGAAAAATGAACAAATGTATCCCAGGCCTTAATTCATTTCTCCCTAGAAATGGGCACTCCGCAGGCAGACTCATGGGAAGTTAGATACTGACTAACATGGGACGCGGCTTGGCAAGAAACTCGATTTTTACTAGTTCACATGCAGTGATCAGGCCCTACAGAATCTAATTAAATTTATTAAAGACGGATTAGTAAATCAGAACGCTACTTCAAAATATTCCTGTTACTTTTCCAGGCCAGCCCATTCCCCGCTTAAGATATCAGAGAGGGCATGGATTGGGAGCAAGGGCAGGCAGGGCTTGTTGGAGGGTGTACTGTATGTTGGATTTTACTGGGCTCTCTGAACTGCGGAGTGCCCATATCTAGGGAGAGTTAGTGCTTGTGACTGCAGGAGACCACAGGTGAGGCTTCATAGACTGAGCTGCCAGCTCTGTCAGGTGTCTGTGCTTTCCAGGCCATCGCTTCCCACTGTTTGTGCTCATGCCTCTCCCCGCCCTCCGCCTCAACTCAATACGCCTTCTGCACTTAACATCCCTAAGTTTTCAATTGGCCTACACAGTCTATTTTTGGCTGTGTGCTTCCTGCTGCTAGTTCTCTGACCCACACGTGTTCGAGGGTCACAGCACACTGCAGTGCTCTGGGGATATGACCTTTAAATGGCTACTTTTCTCTTATTGGCTTAGTCAAAAAGAGGTTCCTGGTCCCGGTTTGAGCATTCTCTTTTCTCTCTCCGCTTTTCCTTGGCAGCCCTTGTCTCTCACCTGGTACAGTTACTTCTGTGGCTTTGCCCGTCTCTCAGACCGCAGGGATTTTTCACCACCAGCACCACCTGCTGCCCTGATTCCCAGAGGCCTCCCTCCCTCTCCACCTGGCCTCCGCGCTGCCCTCTAGTTGACACCCTTTGGAGTTTGCTGCCGGCCAAGAGCAGGGAGGGGCGGCACTGGGGTGGGGTGAGGGGTGATCTGGAAATAGCCTTGGGGGAGGGACCTGGCTCCATAGCTGGCTTGAGGTGTTTGTCTGGGTTTAGGATGCCTGGTGCTGAGCAGTCAGAAAAATGAGGCAACTTGAGAGATCTAGTTCTTCCTCCGAGGGAGGCCCAAATGCCCAGGGGTGTTTACCCTTCTGGGCTGGCGGTGTTCTTGTCTGGAAGTATAGCACCATCCAGACAGCTTTCACTCAGGACTGCCTGGGTGCTTCCTCCCTCCAGGAGCGCTACACTCCATTCTAGCTGGAGCCTTCCTGCAAGGGAGCGCCCTGGGATTGCTTGTGGCCTGGAGGTATGCCCGCCGGCCACTCACGTGATAGCAGCCTTGCCACATCTATCAGCTCATCATGCCCCACTTAGCACCAGTCACTGGAAAGGTTGGTACAGGGGCAGGAGCAGTGCAGGGGGAGGCCCGGGGCCAGATGGCCAGCAGTGCAGGAGTCAGTGATGGAGCTGAGGAACCAGGTACACACTGGTTTTCACTGAAATGATCTTCCCTACTGGGACAGGTGAACACCGGCTAGGCTGGCTCTTCCCCAAGTCAGCCCCTTGCAGACCCTGATGACCCATAGGGACAGGCTGGCTGCTGTGGCTGTGATGGTGACAGGCTTCCCTGTCTCCCTTTAGGTAGCCGGCGGCCTGGCTTCTAACTGCACATTGGTCCTGCAAGGGAATCACTTACTTTGTTCACGTCCAGAGCTTTATTAAAGATACATAGGGGAGCGGATGTAGTTCAAGTGTTTGACCACATGCTTCCCATGTACGAGGTCCTGGGTTCAATTTCCAGTACCTCCTAAAAAATAATAATAATAATAAAAATAAAATAAAATAAAATACATATGGTACTGCAGGGGAAGCACAGAAAGACTGAGAGGTGATTGTTAAAGGGTAGAGCTCTTTTTGTCTGTTTTTTTTTTTTAAATTATCAATATTGTTATTATTGGAATAATGAAAATGCTCTAATAATGATTGAAATCATGAATGCACGACTATGAGATTATACAAAATACCATTGAATGTCCACTTTGGATGGATTGTGTGCTTTATTAATATGTACCAATAAAATTGATTTGTTTTTTTAAAAAAATCAATAAAATTGATTAAAAAACAAAATAGAACAAAACAAAAATGATACATAGGTTCATGGGGTGGTAGTAGAGGAGGAGTGTGTCCCCAGGTCAATAATGAGCAAATGTAAAAGAGGGAAACAAATCTTAATTTTCCCAAAGCTCCTGGGTAAATGTTAGCATGGTGAGTGTTCTTCAGTCTGGGTAAGGAGCCCCAGAATTCTTCAACTTTACCTTCACTCTGAGCTCTGCCAGCACCAATTCTTCTTCTCTACTGGGCCTGCCCCTCTGGCTTTGGCTCCAGGCATCCTGGGGTAGTGAGGATAAGGAAAGGGCAGGCACAAGTCACCAATTACCCTAACCAGGGTGATGGGTGTACCTGAAGCCGGCTGAGGCTGACCCCAGCCCTGTGCCACTGAACCTGCCCCATCTGCACAGGTGTTCAAGGGCCTCACATTCTGACAACCATGGGCCCATCCAGTGGCTCCAGAGGACCTCAGAGGTGGGCTGATTCTGCACCACCTGGTAAGATATCACAGAGGCAGGACTGTGCAATGCTGAGGATCACAGAGGCCAGTCAAAGCAGCATTTGAATCCACTTGCCACTTAGGAGCAGGATGACTTGGTAAATTAACCACTCTTGGCTGCAGTTTCCTCATTTCTAAGATGGGATTAATGATAATATATCACTTCACAGCATTGTGAGGATTAAACAGAATAATGCAGGAGTCCTTGGCAGCGCGCACACGTGCACGTTTGCTGTCACTGCCATGACCCCGCCTGAGGGTGTGTGAGAGCCCAAGATGGGCACCGCCATCCCACCGCCATCTAAGGAGAACCTATCTTGCCCTTCTGACCCTGAAGATTTAGGCCTCTACATATTTACATTTCCCTACAGCTTGCTACCAAAAGTGAATAGAACTAGCCCTTTAAATAACTGGAAACCCCGAGAAGAGAAATATGAGGCCTTAACTGTGGGCCCATTTTGGCCCTGCTAACAGTATAGGCTTCGGATCTGGTCTCCTAACTTGATTTTTCTGGACTCCAGCTGCCCGAACCAGTGGCTTCACTGCACTAGCTCTCTGGCCCCTGCCCCCTCTACTGGCAAGAAGCTTAAAAATGCTTGGCCCGACTCCATTGCTTGCCAAGGGCCTGTGGGTAGAAGTGGTGGCCTCAGGCCTGCTGTTGTAATGGTCAACACCATCCCACTATGAAGTGGGAACAAAAAACTGGTGGAATGTTCACCTGATCTGGTGAGGGGTGGAACCCAGAGTGTTAGACAGAGGGTGAAATAATAACTATGGGTGTTTTTTACCCTCAGAAGGAATTTCTCAGGTGTGTCAGCCCTACCTGTGTTCTCAAAAACTAGGCAGGAGAAAGAGAAGCTAGGGGGTGGTTGTTTGCCCAGAGTTTAAAGATGCTAGAAGTGGGGGAAGACCCTGTCAGAGAGAACAGAAGGCACCTCCCTTTCCCTAGCTCCCAAACCCTCCAAAGAGACTACTGACTTGATTTATATCCAGTGCTTTATTAAAGATAAATAGTTTCATAAGAGGAAGAGTAAACGTGTCCCCAGGCCAACAGAGTGTGTGTGTATGAGAAAGAGATGAGCAAGGTCCCTGATCTGTGCTCTGAGGGTGTGGTCAGACAGGCAGGGCCTGGGCCAACCAGTAAGGCAGATGAGGGTCCCTGTCCTGGGGACTCACTGCTCCTGGGTGCCCCAGGAGATGTAGTCGGGCCGTGTGGCCGCATGGTACTCGTCAATGAGCTGCTGCACAATCTCCCTGGACGTATCCAGCTCGTCAAAGTTCTCCTTGAAGATGTCCTCCTTGCGGAACTGCTCTAGGAAGGCCTCCCGCTTCCGCAATTTGTCATACTGGCGACAGGTCCGCTCGAAGAGCTTGGGGTGTGCAGAAAGCAAGGATTGCAAAAAATGTCAAGGAAAAATATGGCCTGGAGATCCAAGTCTGGGCTGTCCCTCTGTACCTTCCCCTTCCCCAAGCAAAAAAGCCAGAAGCAGGGGCAGCACGGATGCGGAGAGGTGAAGCACGATCAGGAAACTGATTAGGGGTAAAAAGGTGCAAGCAGACTCACCGAGGAGATGCTGGTGTGGTTGGCCATCATGAGCCCGCTGACTCGGTGGGCCGAGGGCAGGTATGGAGACTTCCGCGACAGGGCCACCTGGATGCTGGCTGGGCCCCAGGGAATGAAGTTGGCCAACTTCCGTTCCCGGATCCTCTGCAGGCTCTTGTGGACCTGGGGAGGGCACAGAAGTGGTGGTGGTAGCCTCTCCTCTACCCCTGTGGGCCCAGAGGGTAGACCGAAGGGGCCCCACCTACCTGGGTGGGGTCCACCTCTCCCTGGATGATGTTGAGGATGGCGATGTAGCAGTGGTTGGTCTGGCGATCCCGGCCTGTGGACACCATCACGTTCTTGGGCTGCAGCAGCCGCCTCATGACATCCAGGACCGTGGTCTTCCTCACACTGGCCACCTGAGGTGGGGGAGTAGATAACAGGGACCAGGCCAGCACTCAGGATGCAGTCCAGAGACACAGAGAGAAAGAGAAAAGCAGTCCACACATGTGCCCATCAGACTCGGGGTAGTCTGGTCCCTCTGGGGAGGGTCTGTGGAAATAGGTCTACGCTGAGTGTCTGCAATAGGACCAGGATTCTTAGCCCTCCTCAGTTCAGCAAACACATGTCCTTGTGCAGGACATAAGTAGCCCCTGTACAGCCCACCCCTGCAGGGGGCCAAAGGCAGAGGCAGGTGTAGAGCAGGTCAGCAGGAGAGCCACATGCTCTGTACCAGTGCCTGAGCCCAGGGCTTCTGGGGGCTGCAAAGGGCAGCTCTTGGGGCAGTGGGGAGAAGAGAAGGGCCTGCCAGGCCCAGAGCCAGCCCGGCCTGGAGCACTGAGGGCCCCTCTTACCGACTGGTCCGTAGTGAGGGGGGTGTAGCCGGTCATGAGGAAGTGGAGCCGCGGCGTGGGGATGAGCGAGGCGATGAGGCCGATGAGGTCGTTGTTCATGTAACCAGGGTAGCGCAGGGTGGTGGTGCTGGCCGACATGATGGTGGACACCTGGGGACGGGGTGGCATGTCTTAGCTCTCAACCTGGGCAGGGCTTCCCTTCCCCAGACTGCCCTCGAGCAGGGAGGGTCCCAGTGCAGAGGGGTCCAGGAGTGGGGGCACACCAGCTGGTTGATCTGGGAGAAGGACGGGTTCTGGATGTGCAGGCGGTCTGTGGCGATCCGGTTCAGGGCCGTGTTGTCCAGCACCACCTGGGGGGACAGAAGAGGGTGATGGATTTGTGGGGACAGGTTGCCAACTACCCTGACCTGGGTGATGGGGACATTCTGCAATTGTACCTAAAGCCAGCTGAGGCTGACCCCCACTCCCCTGCCAGGGACTGAACTTGTCCTGTGTGCACAGGTGTTCAAGGTCTCCACATCCTCCGACAACCATGGGCCCATCCAAGTGGCTCTGAAGCTTAACTTCCCTTGAGCCTCATGGCAGAAAGATACCTTCAAAAGGGACTCGCACAAACCTGGGCCATAGGAGGGTTCAAAATGGATTTTTATTATTGCATGAAGATGAGGAAATAGACAGGGGGCCTGGGAGTGGGGAAAGGTAGAATCTGGGGCTCACCACGCAGTCTGCGTTCTGGGTCAGCCTCTTGAGCGTGAGCAGCGAGTTGTAGGGCTGCACCACCACGTCGCTCATCTCGTCCTGGTTGGGAAACACTGAGTATGTCTGCACCAGCTTCTTAGGGTACCTAGTGGTATTGAAAGAAGAGGGTCAGGGCAACAGATTGGGGGCTTGGTGAGCATAGGGCTCCCTCAACAATGATTTGGAAGCAGCTAAATCTGTACAGGGAAATCGGGTAGGGTAATAGGAGGAGTAGAAAAGAAAGGCTTGAGTTTTAGAAGTCTGTCACCTCAAGGGGGGGGAAGGACAGAAATCCTAGGATCTAGGGTCATAACTCCAAGCCTGGCCATACTCCCTGGACCTTCATCTAGGGTCCAGATTTTAGGCTTTGGTTCCAACCATTAAGAGTGTGATAAGGTTCTCAGTCTTTGTGGCTTCACTTTCCTCACTACAGAACTATCTGAAGGGCATCCCAGTCACTTAGAAGGCCAAGTTGGAGGTCCTGTCTCCCCTCAGCTCCCCAAATACAGACTCACCTGTCATTCAGTCGTTCTAAAAGGTAGGAGCCCAGGCCAGAGCCCGTCCCTCCAGCGATGGAGTGACACAGCACGAAGCCCTGCATGAGGGAAGGGCAGTCAGTATACAGGTATCTAGAGGCAAGATTTCAAACCAGGCCCATCCCCCAATTTCTTAGACTGCTATCTTTTCCTAGCTTTCCTTTCCCTCCTTCTTCCCACCCCCCATATACATACAGCTTAGAAGATGGCCCAGTGGCTTCTTCCCAGTGCAAAGGGTCCTGTGCCTAATAGGTAGCTTCTAAAGGATGTTACCAAGCCTTCCCTATGTTGGCTCCCACCAGCTTTCCTGGGACACTCACCTCTAGACTGTCACTGCCATCCGCCTCCCGGTCTATGATGTCAAAAATGTCTTCGTGGATCTTCTCTCCCTTTAGAGAGATGGGGAGGGTCAGAGTGAGACAGAACCAAGGGACAAGGACTCTGACTTCAGAATAGCCCCTCCTGATTCTCCTTATAGTACGCAAAAGTTCTTTTCTGAAGCATCACTGGTCTTTTTATTTGCATTAAGCAGTACAGCACAGTGGTTACAAGCGGGTACTACACATTCAGACTACCTGGATTCACATATTAGCTCTATTTCTATATATCTGAGTGACTCTGGACCAATTACTTAAACTCTCTATGCCTCTGCTTCTTCATTTGTAAAATGAAGGTGATAATACAGGTCCCTGGTCTCTATCTAAAATCTTGGGGCAGGATATCTCAGATTTTAGAAAGGAGATACGGTACATGTGATATATATTAAGTAATACCTGCAGTGGGGATCTGAGGCATGTTAATCAAATACATTACTATTTCTGCAATGAAAAGTATGAGTATTCACAATATGTTGAATAGAATGTATAAATAACCTCTTCTCCACTGAGATTTGGATTTGCTGCTAAATGAGTTAGGGGGCTTCCTTTGGTTTCAGATTTTTGGATTCTGGAAAGGCAGATCAGAGACTGTGGACCTGTAGTACCTACCTCATTGTGTTGCTAGGAAGTTTAATTAAGTTAATATATGTAAAGCTCTTAGAATGCCTGGCACACAGCACTAGGTGGTATAGGCTCTTCACAATATTACATAATTAACTTAAAAAAATCAAACTCCCCTCAGCCATGGATCTCTCCCTCCAGCACTCATACATCTTAGATCTGGATCCATCTCTCTCTGGGAAGTCATAGGGCTGTCCCCACAGAAGGAGGGTGTTGTGGGCCCTGCAAGGGAATAGCAAATGACCTGGGAGAATCCGCTGGCCCAGTTGTTGCCAGCTCCTCCACCGTGCTCAGACAGGTAGATATTCTCCGGGTTGTAGAGCTTGGCGTAAGGGGAGTTGAGGATGGAGTGGATCACCCGGGGCTCCAGGTCCAGCAGCACGGCCCGCGGAATGTAGTGCTCATCGTCTGCCTGTCCAGGGGAGTCCAGGCGGGGGCCCA
>JAQZBX010072991.1:0-15009 GCA_029593785.1 Cabassous unicinctus | reverse complement strand
TTTTTAAATGTGCTTTTGGATTCTATTTGCAAGTATTTTGTTGAGGACTTTTGCATTACATTCATTAAAGATATTGGTCTGTAATTTTCTTTTTTGTAGTATCTTTATCTGATTTTTGTATGAGGGTGATATTGCTTTCATAAACTTTTTGTAATGTTCTTTCCTCTTCAATTTTTTGGAAGCACTTGAGTAAGATTGGTATTAGATCAACTTTGAATGGTAGAATTCAACTGTGAAGCCATTTGGTCCCAGGCTTTTCATCTTTAGGTAGTTAGTGATAACTGTTTCAATATCTTGACTTGTGATTGGTTGATTTGGCAGAGTCTACTATTTCTTCTAGTATCCATGTATGCGGTTTGTGCATTTCTAGGAATTTGTCAATCTCCTCTACATTGTCTAATTTTTTGACATACAGTTTGTATTAATAAGCCAAAGGGGTGTTGAAGCAAACTACTAGAAATCTGTTGGTCTTTATAAAGGGTAATTACTTGGGGTAGACCATAAAGTTACCAGGCTATAAAGTTACCATAAAGCATAATTTACTTCCCTCACCAAATTCTGTCAGGGGTCCGGTTTCCTGAGTTCCTCTCTTCCCGGGGCTTTATACTCTCCATGTTTAGCTGCTTGTTCTCTCCACAAGGTCAGCTGTATTATGAGGCTCTCTAGCCTTTGCCTTTCTCCACAAGTCCAGCTGTGTGTCAGGCGAATGGCTCATCTCTTTTACTGGGGCCTTCTCTCATTACTCACTACTAAGCTGCTCTCTTTGCTTACTTCCCAGGGCTCCAGCTCAAGACTCCACATCAGAATTCCAATATCAGAACTCCATCTCAAAACGCCAACTCTGTACTTTTCCATGACTTTTATCTTTGATTTCCTACCCACCAAGGGGTGGAGCTCAATGCCTTACTGTTGTGGCCCAATCAAAGCCTTAATCATAGTTTAATCATGCCCAGATGAACAGACCAGTTTACAAGCATAATCCAATATCAATTTTTGGGAATTCACAACTATATCAAACGGCCAAACTGCTACACAATTCATAGTATATTCTTATGCACTCCCTTATTTCTGTAGGGTCAGTGTTAATGTCCCTCTTTCATTTCAGATTTTATTTTATTTTTTTGCATCTTCTCTCTTTTTCTCTTTGTCTGTCTAGCTAAGGTGTTGTTGATTTTGTTGATCTTCTCAGAGAAACAACTTTTGTTTTCCTTGTGTCTCTCTAAATTTTTTGTTCTTGATTTCATTTATTTCTGCTCTGCTCTTAACTATTTCTTTCCTTCAGCTTGGTTTGGGATTATTTTGCTGTTATTTTCCCAGTTGCTTCAGGTGTGCGGCTAAAGCTTCCATTTTAGCTCTTTCTTCTTTTTTAATGTAAGCATTGAGGGCTCTAAATTTCCCTCTCAGCATTGTCTTTGAAGTGTCCCATAGGTTTTGATATGTTGTGTTCTCATTTTCATTTGTCTCAAGATAGTTGCTGAAATCTCTTGAAATTTCATCTTTGACTCAATGATTATCTAAAAGTGTTGTTTAATCTAAATATATTTATGAATTTCTCTTTTTCCATCCATTATCAATTTCCAGATCGTTCTCTTATGATTAGAGAAAGCATTTTCTATAATTTAAATATTTTTGAACTTATTGCGACTTGTCTTTTGACCCAATGTATGGTCTATCTTGGAGAATGATCTATGAGCACTTGAAATAAAAGTATATCCTGCTATTTTGGGATGCTATTGTTCTACAGATGTTTGTTAGGTCTAGTTCATTTATCATTATTCAAGTGCTCTGTTTCTTTATCCTCTGTCCAGATGTTATATCCAATACTGAGAGTCTCCAACTATTATTGTAGAGACATCTATTTCTCCCTTCAGTTTTACCAGTGTGTGCCTCATGTATCATTTTACCAGTGTGTGCCTCATTTATCTTAGGGCACTCATGTTACATGAATAAATATTTAGTACAGTTATTTCTTCTTGCTGAATTGCCCCTTTTATTAATATATAATGACCATCTTCCTCTCTTATAACAGTTTTTCATTTGAAATCTATTTTATCTGATATTAGTATCAATACTCCAGCTATTTTTTGGGGGGGTTACTATTTGTATGGAATACCTTTTTCCAACCTTTCACTATTTTTAAAATAGGTTTATTTTATTTATTTATTTCTCCCCACCACCTCGTTTATTTGCATTTGCTGTGTCTGTTTGTTGTGTGCTGGTCTTCTTTTAGGAGACACCGGGAGCTAAAACTGGGACATCAAATGTAGGAGGGAGGTGCCTAATTGCTTGAGCAACCTCTAATCCCTGCTTTGCTGTGTCTCTCATTATATTTTCCTCATGTCTTTTGTTGTGTCATCTTGTTGCATCACCTCACCATCGCTGCCCTTTGCGTCAGTACATTGCCTCATTTGTCTTCTTTAGGACACACTGTTAATGGAACCTGGGACTTCCCAGGTGGTAGGCAGAAGCTCAATCACTTAAGGCACATTGGCTTCCCCAACATTTCACTTTTAACTTGGTGTCCTTACATATAAGGTGAATCAATGGTAGACAACATATAGACAGCTCATATTTTTAAACTATTCTATCAGTCTCTGTCTTATGATTGGGGAGTTCAAGCCATTAACATTCAATATTATTACTGTAAAGGCATTACGTACTTTATCCATTTTGTCTTTTGGCTCTTTGTTGTCATATTGTACTATCGTCTGCTTTCTTACCATTTATTTTATCCTTCTAACAATCTTCAATTCTACACTTTTCTCCAAATCTCTTACCCTCATTTTTTCCTTTCAGTCTATAGCCCTCCTTTTAGTGTCTCTTGTAATTCTGGTATTTTGGTAACATATTCTATTGGTTTTTGTTTGTCTCTGAAGACTTTGAACTCACCTTCATTTTTGAAGGACAGTTTTGCCAGATGAAGAATTCTTGCCTGGCAGTTTTTCTCTTTCTGTACCTCAAAAACATCATACCTCTTTCTTCTCTCTTCCATCGTTTCTGATATGAGGTCAGCACCTAATTTTATTGAGTTTCCCTTGTATGTGATGCTTTGGTTTTCTCTTGATTCTCCCTGAATCTTCTCTTCATATCTGATATTTGTCATTCTGAATAGTAGTTGTCTCGGGGTAGGTCTGTTTAGATTTATTCTGTATTGGGTGCATTTTCCTGCTTGGATATATGTATTGAAATATTTGTTGGTCATTATTTTCTCAAATATTCCTTCTGACCCTTTTCCATTCTCCTTCTAGCATACAAATAATGCAAATGTTTATGCATTTCACTTTATCATTCAATTACCTGAGACTCTATTTAATTTTTTCCATTCTCTTCCCTTTCTATTCTCCTGCCTTTTCCAGTTGAAATATTCTGTCTTCAAAATCAATAATTCTGTCTTCAAGCAGTTCATATACACTCTTGTGTGCCTCTAATGTATTTCTAATCTCATCCATCACATCTTTCATTCCCAAAACATCTGTTACTTTTCTTTGCAGGCTTCAAAATTGTTCCATATGCTCAGAGTGTCTTCTTAATATCCTTTATTTCTTTAATCATATTTTCTTTAATTCTTTGAATTAATTTAAGAGACTTGTGTGATTATCACTGATTAATTACCTTAAATCCTGTATCTCTTCAGTATATTGGGTTAGTTCCTTTGGCTGGGCCATCTCTTCCTGTTTCTTAGTATCACTTTTTGCTGATGTCTAGGTATCAGAAAATGTTGGTGAATTTACTCTGATGCTCAATTTCCCTCTTTTGCCTATTGATTTTTTCTCACAGTTCTTCTTTGATATTTTGTTCAGCTTATTATTTAAATTTGCCCAGCTTAAGTTATCAAAATTGGGCCAGGGACTCACTAATGAGGTGCAGGTATTCTTATTCTCCCAGTGACTAGGATACAGAGAAAATGGGAAATTATTTTGTCCGTGCAATTTCGAGATTGGCCAGCAGATGCTGCTTGTCAGTGTATCTTTCCATTGAGGTGTTTCAGTCTTGGGTTTCCTGTGTTCCTGTTTTGAATCTCCAGAGCAGAGACTCAAAGTGGGTTCTGCTGGCCAAATTCACTGAAGAGAAACCATCTAACCTTCCCTTTTGTCTACTTCCCTTCAAATAGCTGACAGGGAGGAAGATGTCTATTCCCCTCTCAGTCAGCAGCAGTGAGCCAGAGGTTTTACGCCTGCTTAACATCTTGGGTGTAGGGGATGGGACCCTTTCAGGCTGCCACAGGGGCTTGGTAATTCACATTTATTGTTTCAGCTTCTGCATTTCTCTGTTCCTCACCCTCCTGGGAGATGTGTAGCATTGATCTGGTCTGCTGACGCCCAAAGCTGGTCCCTTGGACAGTTGGCTCTTTCTCTGATGTTTTTGTGAGAGCATTGAGCTCTGCCTGTTAGTCACTATCTTCCTACAATCCCCAGTGTCTTCTTAATATCCTTAATCTCTTTAGACATTTCATTAAATTTATTAATGAGATTGTTTGGATATCTTCGATTAGTTTTCTGAAATCCTGTGTTTAGTTTGGAGGTTTAATTTGTTTGTTTGACTAGGCCATCTCTCCCTGTTTGTTATAATGTTTTGCAAATTTTTTCTCGTGTTTTGGTATTTTTGTTGTTGTTGTTTTTAGTCTTTGCTCAGTTTCTCTCTTTACTCTATGGCTTTCTTATTGGTTGACTTTTTGTTATAACTCCTGTTTCACAATTGGGTCAAATTAGTTTGAAGCTCTATAATCCAGAAATGATTTTTTTTCCAGCTCGTATCTGATTTTTACACTGAATATATGGTACAATTTTTATTTATTTGTTTGTTTATATATTTAATTTAAAATAGAAACTTTAGATTACATAAAAGTTATATAAAAATATAAGGTATTCCCATATGCCCCACTACTTCCCCCTTCCACACTTTCCCACACAATCAACATCCTTCATTAGTGTGGTATATTTGTTACAATTGGTGAAACCATATGGAAGGATTTTCACTAACCATGCACTGTAGATTACATTATACTTTCACTCTGTCTCATGCAATTTTGTAAGTTATGACAAAATATATAATGCCTGTATTGATCATTGCAATGTCATGCAGGTTACAATTCCACTGTCCCCAAAATGTCCCATATCACACCTATTTTTCTTATAAGCTCAGAACTTCCAGTGGCCACTGCCTCCACTTCAATGATAAAAGTTTTTCCATTGCTAGAATCACAATAAGTTTATAGTAGAATATTAGTAAGTCTAATTTGGTCCATTATTCATTCCCAAACCTTGAGGATTTTGGGATGGTGATGTCCCCTCTGCCTCTAATTGAGAGGTTTCTTAGGTACCATGGGGGAGATGGATGGAACGATCTTGCTTGCACTTACAGACTCTCGCCATTCCTTGGGATGGGTGTTCTTCATTATTAACACCTTGCTATTTGTCCTATGTGAGTCCAATGAACTGGAGAGTAGGTGTTGCAACTCTGCTGAGATTTGGGTACAATTTTTGAGATTGCACAATTTGTGAATTATTTCATCCTGAGGAGCAAACTTCCTTTCCCCTCTTTCTCCTCTGGGTTTGTTAAACTGTTCTGTTTTTTATTTGCCTCTGTTATCAGATGGCTCTGGTTTCTGGGTTTCTAGGTTCTTAGTTTATGCTGCATAAGAGAATTTAAAGACATGCCCTAGGGTATATAGCTTATTAAGAAACAAGAAAATGAGAAAAGTACAGAGTCCTAGGTATTGCCATGAGTGGACTGCAGAGTGAGATGTTTCCATGGTACTCCAGGTTAGGAATTTTTAAAATCTTTCTTCCTCCCCCTTCATAATGTTGAGGCAGGGCCCCAGCTGTTTGCTGTTCTGATTGGTTGCCCCACTTGTCATTTCTCAGGGTCCCAATGGTGCAGGCTTTTGAGGGTATCCAGGGCATTCCCTTGACCTAACGGGATCTCATGGATCAAAGGGAGCTTCATTTTATCAAATGGAATCTCTTGGCTAGGGTCTTACAGGACCTTTCCAGTAGACTTCTTAGGGTGTTTTCAGGCAGGGTCTCACAGCCATTTGTCTGTCAGCATGTTGTCTGTTGGCCATGTGGTTTGCCAGGCCTGGCACCTACCCGCTTTCACTATACTAACTTGCGTCAACAACACCCTCAGAGAGTTTACACACTTATTCTTAAGGGGATGCTGAAGGTTGATGGTCTTTCTTCCTTAGCTACTTCCTGCTGGTTAGGAGGAATAGACCCTACCTGACAAGGTGTAAAATTCTGTGGCTATTCTATTGTAGTTGAGGGAAGATGGGTCTGGCACCCTCATTGGAAACAGATGAAATCCCCCACATGATATTGATTCTGTAAGAAATAAAATTAGAATTTAAGATATATAGTCCTATTAAAAGGATAAAGAAGATGTGGTATGCAGGCCCAAAAAGGGGGCCAGTCATAACATACCAGACCATGAAAGTGAGAAAGGTCAAAGTGCCTTCAGATGGTGTATCCTCCCTAAGCTGATGGGAAATGTCCTCCTTTCTTGAGTTATTTTATGCTGTTGGTTAACTCCAGGGAGAGATTGTTGTAGACTCACTGGGTTTGGTATAAATTACCAACCCAAGTTTTCATCATCGTTGTTATACCTAGGACAACTAGGAGAGGTATGAAGAGAGGCACTGATCTAGACAAACTCACAAAGACAGTACAGGCAACAACAAGACAAGCATATGGTAAGCAAAGTAAATACATTACTTAAGAGTGCCATTCCTTTATCTTGTAAGCATATTCATTAACTACTTAGAAAATGAATTGTTTACCAGGATTTTTAACAAATTCATTAACCCTCTGCATATGATCTAGAATAGAAAAGATATCATCATAATCATCAAGCACATCTGTACAATACTTAATACTAGTTAATGAACTAACCAATGCATAAGTTTCTCTTTGAGTTTCAGTTGATAGATCTAAGCTCCAGGTGTGCAATACCATACATGTTATCTCTCCATGGGAGCAGCCCCTAGTGCCAATTGTGTTGGTTTACATTCTACTCACATTACTCTCATAATTATTGCTACACTTGGTATGTCCTTCACAAAGCCAGTATGCTGCAACACTGTTGATCCTAGAGAGAAACTAGGAAGGCAGGTCCCCAGTGTTTGGCTGGCCTCGTTCATAGTGCCCTTTATTGCTCTGAAACAGACCCGGTCTAGAGGCAATGTCCATTGTACATCTGGGCATATTGAACCATTGTTGGCTGCTGCAGGAGTCCAAAACTGCAATACACTCTCCATCCTCCTCAGAAGCATAACCAGAGATGTGGTAGATGCGTTTATTACTTTTGGGGTCAGTGAACAACCTAGCCAATAACTCAAATGGAGAGGCACCCATGCAGGGTATTTGGGCCTGACTTGAAAGCACAAGAGACTTTGACGAAAACATATGTAATGAAGTTAAACTATTTTTGTACTTTGCTTTTTACTTTTTTACCTTTGCCAAGATTGTGTTAATTAACAGGTATTTTACTTTACAGTACAAGAAAAACTGCTTTCTTCATTATTTTGTAAAAATCTAAGATTCCCTATGGAATCAAGATTATCTTACTTAACCACCATGTCAGGGGAGCAGCACATGGAACATGCATATCTCCTCATGTTAGCTCAAAATTTAGGGTCAGCTGCTGGAATTCCTCAGTGAATTCAGCTGGGCCCTCCTAAAATCATCCCACCTGTTGTTTTTTATTATTATATTGAGCTAATTCTGTCAGGGAGAATGGAACATGGACCCTAATTTTAATTGCATCTCCATTTGCTACTTCATTTATGGGGCAGAGTCTCTTCTCATGTCCCCTGGTAGGTTGAAAAGATATCCCACTCCTGGTGACTCCTGCTGGACTAGCTGTGGCATGTAGAGGCTGGACATGAGTCCAAGGGAGCCTTAGGTTCATGGGACCCTAGGCTTGGGGTCGTAGGATTCAGAATCTCAGGCTCCAGGAACTGAGATACAATGAGGGGGATAACTGAGGAAGGGATCATCTAGGATATCACACTGCTTCTCAGGTTTTCTCTTTTCTGGGGATGGTGTCACTTCCAGAGCATTACATAACCTACAAGACCCATTTAAACTTGTGTTCTGAGATAGAGCCATAAACATATGGAATCTCTGACTGCTTCCCTTCGCTTTTACACAGGAGGTCTACCTGGAAAATAGGGTTATAATTTACAGTGCTGTTGGCAGGCCATTGCTGCCCATTTTCAAGGCCATATGGAATCTCTGACTGCTTCCCTTTCCTTTTACACAGGAGGTCTACCTGAAAATAGTGTTATAATTTAGAGTTTCATTTCCAAGGCCATACTGTGGCCATATTGTGTTATAGAAGATCAGTTTCTCCTTCCTCAAGCCTTCAGTGTGCAAGGTCAGGTACACTAGAGACCATGACCATTATTCTAGGAAAAATGAAAAAGTGTTTGTCGTGTCCCAGGGCCCGAGTCTGAATAATCTATTATCCTCCAAGCTGCAGCTCCCCAAATACTTGTCCATCTAAAAAGCTAGGAGCTGTTGACCAGTCAAGGGTCACATAAGCTTTGGGAGACATTTGGAGCTTCTGCTCTCGATTTGCCTCCCAAAGACCCAGTGCCCTTGCTGCTGGGCATTGCCTGGGTCATCTAGACTTGGGAGGGGCCTGGACCTAGTTTCCAGAGATTGCAGCTACCAAGCCACATGTGTGATTTTTCTAGAAAATGGCTGGGTTGAATTTTTTTTTTTTACTATTAAGTGGTCTTATTTTATGACCATGGTCAGGGAGTTTCACAGATAGACCAGACATTAAAAGTAATTGTTGACTCTCTCTGCCTAGAGGATCCCACACCTAACCTTTCTCTCCCATATTTCAGCAAGCTCTATTCTTTTCTCCATTTCCCAAATAAATTGTTTTTACTGGCCTAACTGAAAAAAAACAAAAACAAATAAAAGTAATTGTTCTGCCCTTGCCAGCCAATAACCCTGGTTTGCGTGGTGCTGACACAATGTGAGGGAATTCCAGGAGCTGAGAATGAACAGAACTTTCCTACACTACCAAGGGTGGGATGAAAGACTTGGTACTAAGTATATTTTCAGCTATTGCAGTGGCTTCTGGCAGGTTCGTCTGTTATAAAGCTGCATTTTTTAATTAATATTAATTTAGGCTTCTAATTAATAATGGTTTCCTGGAGTTAGAAATTTAAATACTTCATATTAGACAATGCTTTTTATAAACATCTTATAATTAACCATAACCACATACACTAGGTACATTATATTTAAATAAGCTTATTAAATTACACTTAGCAACCCATGAAATTTACTTTATCTTAATTTCATTAAACAGGAACTTGCAATTTACATCATCTTAAAGATTTAATACATAAAATGTTAATTTTGCTACTTGGTATTCTATAAACCTAGGGATACATCACCCAAGCTAAATAAACTTGAAATCATTATAGTTAATGCAAGGAATTTTCATTTTCCTTCCTTTAGAGGAGACTAAAACCTCTTTTCTTTAAAAAAAATTCTAAAACTGAATAATTTTAAAAACCATACTGGCTGTCAGGTCCTGGAATATATTTTAATTGTTTAATTTGGTTTTTAGATAATTATTGTTATTTTTTTATTTATCCCCCCTCCCAGATGATTTTCTCATCTGTCTGCTCATTGTTTGCTTACTTTCTCCAGTAGGCACTGGGAACCAAACCCTGGACCTTCTCATGTAGGATGTGATTGCCCAAGAGCTTGAACCACCTCTGCTCCCCATGGGTTGCAGCATCTGCTGGCTTGTGGCATCTGTTCATTTAGGCATCTGCTTGTTGCAGCAAGTGCAGCTTCTAGCTTGTTTGAGGCAGGTGCAGTGTCTCCTTATCTCTTTAGGAGGCATCAGGACCTGAACCTAGGACCTTCCATGTGGTAGGCAGTTGCCCAAATGTTTGAGCCACATCCACCTCCTTAATTTCTTTTAAAGATCTTTCCATAACTTTCAAAGACTTTTCATTTACTTACTGAAATTTGGTAATACGATTATTAACTACATTTATTTAAAGTCTGTTAAAAGTTTTTATTGGGGAATTACAGGATAAACTCTGATTCTTAATTTCCCAGCCCAGAAGATAAAAATTTCACACTAAACTTACATTTCATCCTGAAGTATGAAAATATACACTGAACCAATAGAAATAGAGAGTTAGACACAGAAGCACACAATTTGCTAATGCTACTTATAATTCTCATTTTCTTACCAAATAATTTTAACTGTATATTAACATTATATTTGAAAGATCTTTTTGAAGGCTATTTCTAATTAATATGCACTGTGACCATGCAGATTTGCACAAGAATTTCATTCCTTTTAATTATTGACTTAAAACCAAATTATTCTTTATGCTTTAAAATACAATTTACATTTTCCTTTACTTCAGATCATTGCTTATTTCCCAGTTTGACTTTGACAGACCTTGGATGAGAAACACTCATTCCAGTGTACACACACCAAGGTCATTGAAGTCTCAGGGAAGCCTTGTTTTTCTCATGACTTGCTGCTTTTAGGAACTGCAATGCTCAAGGTGGGAGACCCCTGGCTCCCTGGTCCTCAAAGATAATATGACTCCAGTGGCTGCTGGACTGGAAAAGTAGACATCCAGCCCTGAGTGTAGAGAAATCCACCCATGAGCAGGCTAGTTCACAGCTGAAATCATAAGACAAAATCAGCGCTATTAACACCAGTGGAAAGACAGGAGACAGGGTGCCTTAAATTTGCCTTCCCCTGAGTAGGGGCAGAAGTTGTCATGAAATAACCATAAGCAAGGGCAAGGGGTGTGTCTAGACCTGAAGTGACCATAAACAAAGGTAAATTCAGTTTATACTTACCATTACAGCAGCAAGTTTAGACTAAATCCAAACAGTAATAGCAATTTCAATTATCTTTCTGCTGCTTTATAATAAAACAGCATCTATATAATGATCTTAATTCTTAGTTATAGTTTCTAGTAAGTTTTCACTTTAGAGGAAATTGGGCACTTTTGTTTATTAACTAAAGCAATGAAAACAGTTTTATTAATAACTTTACTGTTGCTAAGTTTTTCTGCTTTTCCAGCAGATGAATTAATCCACTTGTGATTTATTTTATACATCATACCCATTTGCAAGGTGATATTGAAATTTAAAGTCTCATTTTTAGATTATCTTTTACCATTATCTTATTTGTAACAGGCTAACTCCAATCTGATTTATGAGTTCCTAGGCATGAGAAGACTGACAAAGACAAACACAGATTAAGAGTTAAACTGAAGGTTAAGGACAAATTAGAAGAGAAGAGGGAATTTTACACACTTATTTAGCTTAGGGAAAGACCTGGCTTAGAATCATCTTAATCAAGTGCTCCCAGTATCTGTCCATGGCAGAAACCTTGTGCCAGGACACTCCAGCTTTGTTCCTCCAGGAAAATCCTTGGGTAGCTGCTAGATATAGAGCTAGGGGCAAGAGAAGCCCTGTGCCCAACAAGACATGAATTGGGGCAGCTCTGGGTGCTGCATCCCATTAGTTACCTCCCTGTGAGTCTTTTTCATTGGAATGATTGAAGTGTTACAAGGGAATAGGCAGGGAGCTAGGGATAGCCAGGAACTTTTTAAAAAATCTTAATTGCTGGCATATGAGGGGTTACCTTATTCTACAGGGGAGGGGATTAGTAAATGGCCCAGATCTTGATTCCCCATTTGCTCCTCTCATTAGGCACACCCAAGGTTAGGAGAGGCCTGGGGTGCAAGCTAGGACAGAGTAATTGGCCCATGAAAACTAAGAAATTAACAATCTTACCTGCCACACCAAGGGTCACCCAAGGCCTCCGGGTTGATGGCTCACAAGTGGCTTCAGGCCACTTCTGTCTTCCCTGGGGCAAGTCTGCAGCAGTTTTCATGGTGAGACAACTTGGGTACAGGTTCCTACTGATGCTGAGTCCGGATTTGGGTACCTGAGGTGATCAGTGCTGTTACCAGAAGCAGTTAATAGGTGAGAATGTATTGGACCTGGTGACCACCCCTCTTTACCTTACCCCTCCTTACCTTCTCCATCTTGCTGGCATGGTCTCAATTGTTGAAAAATGCAAAGGCTGTCTCCAAAGGCATGTAATGGAAGTTTGGAGCCCAGAGAAAGTTTCTGCAGCTTTCTACAGCCATTCAAGGCAGGTTAGAGTTCCTAGGAGGATCTGTCGTTCTCTAGTGTTCGGCTCTATGAAGAGGGTATTTCTAATGCCTCTGCCAACTTTCTATGAAATAAAGCTGGGTTTTTAAAGTTCTGTCTCTGGGTAATTTCCCTGAGCTTATATAAAACTGACCAATTTGGTAGTACACTTCTTCATCCCTTTAAGGAGACATGGCCACATAGTCTCTGGCCCTCAGATCTGTCTATCTCATTTTTTCTCTTACACAGATTTAACTGGAATTCAGCATCCCATACAGAGCACACTCTCAGCCATACTGTAACCATGTGGTGTGGCAGAAAAAGATCAGCCTCTTTCCTTTTAGATGCTCATTAGGCAGATTGTCCAAATTAGAAGCTACCCATTATTCCCAAGGAAGATAAATGCATTCATCAGTCATGGTGATGTCCCACTGATAGGCCAGTTGGAATGGATTGTTCACTGAGCCAGCACACTGGAGGTTGGGAGTGCTGCCCACTGTCTCCACATTCTGGGGATTGGGAGCCTTACGTCTCTGGGTATCCCCAGAGACTTAGACATCTTGGGAGATGTTTGAGTCTGGTTCCCAGACCTTAACTCTGAAATCAGGCTTTCCCTCCAGGAAAGGGTCTGGATAGGGATGTTTCTTTTGCCATCTTTGCAGAGGTCTTTGGAGTTAGCCCATGAGTGAGCTCATCTCATGGCCATTCCCTGGGACAAGTTCTGCAGTTAAACCTGATATTAAGAGGCAATTAAAAAGCAGAGACTGATCTGTGGCTTACAGGCAACCAGCCTCAAGGGACCAAGAGTTAAAATCACTAATAAAACAATAGAGGGCACAGTCCAGCAGGTCTGGAAGTGGGAGGAGTGGCAGTGGGCAGCAGCCCAGCTTCAAGAAGTCTCTCAGATCACCACATCCTGCAGCACTGCCAGGGTGACCAAGAGGAAGATCAGCTCAGCCAAAGCAGCAGGGAAGGAAGAGCCCAAAAGGAGGTCCGTTAAGCTATCCAATAAACCCACCCCTGCAGAAGGGCAAGTGGAGCCAGAAGAGGCAGCAGGAAAGGACAAATCTTTAGACAAAATTGTGCAACAAAAAGTAAAAAGGGGAGCAAAGGGAAAACAAGCTGAAGTGGCTAACCAAGACACTAAAGATTTACCTGCAGAAAATGGAAAAACTAAAAATGAGGAGTCCAGCCACTGATGAAGCAGAAGGGAAAGAAGTCAAGTCAAGTTAACATTGTGTACCATGTCTTATCAGTGTTCCATTTTTCTCCTTTCTTGTAGAATCCAGAGGAATATTTTTATCAGCTATTGTGCAGATGCAAGTTTTTTAGTAGCTGTAGAAGAAACATTTTTAAGAAGGAGATTGGGATACTTCCTGATCACATTTGATTTAAGTGTACATGCTTTTCTTCAAGAGAGGAAATCATTTGCCAGTGGTTTGTTTTTTGGTACAACCAGAAAATAGTGGGATATTGAATTATGGGAGACTTTGACTGTCTTGGGTATCAACTTACATTCCAGTGGGGGCTGTCAATTTTTATACTTTATATACATCACTTACTAAAGGGTGATTTGGAATCAGTTATGCATTTAATATGTGTTGAACATTTTAAATTACTCCTATTCCCATATTTTTTAGTAAACAGGTTTCTTAAAACCACTCCCTGATCTTGGCTCTCCCTGTCAGAACCCTGTAACATCCTTGGTCATGATGTTTTATGCACTGTAAAAGATTGGAAATGTGGGTGTGTAGTGTGTATATTAAATTGTGAATTAGCAGAGCTTAAAAATGTAAGAGCTTATTAAACTTTGAAGATAGTGGAATTGGTATCCTCTTAAGGAAAACTTGCCTCCAAATTTTAAGCTAGAAAGTCACTGGAATAACTTTAGAAAAACAGCTAAATGGATTTGTAGGAATTTGGTATGAACATTAAGAATTGTGTACAAATTGTTCATAATATCTGTGCTGATCTTGAACACAACCAATAAGACCTCAATTATGAAAGAAAACAGAGGGCACATACAGGCTTTAATTAAAACTCACCAGTCTCTGGTGGGGGGTCAGGGAACACCACTTGCCTCTCATCTCCTGGCTGGCTTGCCAAAAATTGCAACCAGATGGCTCTAGTTTCTGGGCTTTTAGGTTCTTGGCTTATGTTGCATAAAAGAATTCAAGGACATGCCATAGAGTAGGCAAGGGAATAAATATCTTATTAAGAAACAAGAAAGTGAAAAATGTACATATTCTGGAGCATCGACCTCAGGTGGGCTGCAGAGTGAGATGCATGTATGGGACCCAGGTCAGAGCATTTTTGTCTTTCTTCCTCCCCCTTATAATGTTGAGGCAGGGCCCCAGCTTTTCTTACTCTGATTGGTTGCCCCACTTGTCTTTTCTCAAGGAGCAAATGGTGTGGCCTTTAGAGTGTATCCAGGGCTTTCCCTTGACCCAATGGTATCCCATGGGTCAAATGGGATCTCATTTTTCCAAATGGGGTCTCATAGCTGGGGTCTTGCAGGGTTTTTTGGCAGCCTTCTTCTCAGGAAGTTTCCAGGCAGGGTCTCATGGCCATGTGGTGTGTCAGCTGTGTTGTCTGCTGGGCCAAACAACTTTCCCCATTCACTATACTAACCTGCCCCACCTCTGTATATTTTTAATACTCCTTTTGTTTCCTCTAGCTGCTATTACCTAGAGGGCTAAATTTGGTAAGATTGTTCCCCTGGATACAACTTTCCCAGTCATATTTCCTAGTCAAAACAGCACCAGGGTCCCATGAAAGTAGTTTATATTGATTTCAATGTGCTCTGGAGAGGAAAACCTAAAGGCCACTAACCTCTTTTCTG
>JAQZBX010072990.1:0-14985 GCA_029593785.1 Cabassous unicinctus | reverse complement strand
GAACTCATGGAATATATTTTTCCAGCCTAACACTTTCAATCTATTGGTATCGTTGGGTCTAGGGTGAGTCTCTTATAGACAGCATATAGGTGGCTCATATTTTCTTATCCATTCTGTCAGTCTGTGTCTTTTGATTGGGGAGTTATAATCCATTAATATTTCTTTTTATTATTGCAAAGGCAGTTCTTATTTAACACATTTTGACCTTTGGGTTTTATCTGCCATATTTTATTTTCACCACTCTTTTGAGACTTTCAGTTACTTTTACAGATATAATCTTCATTTCTAAACTTCTTCCAAGCCTCTCTCTCCTGTCTTTTCTTTTCAGACTGTAGCACACCCTTTAGTATTTCTTGCAAAGCCAGTCTCTTGGTTACAAACTCTCTCAGTTTCTGTTTATCTGTGAATATTCTAAACTCACCCTCATTTTGAAAGACAATCTTGCCAGATATAAGATTCTTGGCTGGAAGTTTTTCCCTTGCAGTACATTAAATATACTAGTGGCTTCTTGTCTCCATGATTTGCCTCCATAGTTTCTGATGAGAAATCGACACTTAATCTCATTGGGTATCCCTTATATGTTATGCATTGTTTTTCTCTTGCTGCTTTCAGAATTCTCTTCTTGTCTTTAGCATTTGACATTCTGATAAGCATGTGTCTCGGAGTTGGTCTATTTGGATTTATTTGGATGGGCATATGTTGAGCTTCTTGGACATAGATATCTATGTCCTTCAATAGCATTGGGAAATTTTCTACCATTATTTCTTCAAATATTCCTTCTGCCCATTTTCCCTTCTCTTCTCCTTCTGGGACACCCATGACACATATGTTTGCACATCTCTTGCTGTTGCTTAGTTCCCCCAGACCTTGTTCAATTTTTTCCATTCTTTTCTTCATCTGTTCTTTTGTATGTTCACTGTCAGAGGCCATTTCTACAAGCTCACTAATCCTTTGTTCTGTCTCCTCAAATCTGGTGTTATATGATTCCAATATATTTATTTCATTTATTGTGACTTTCATTCCCATAATTTTTCCTCTTTTTTTCTATGTATGCTTTCAAATTCTTCTTTGTGCTCACCCAGTGTTTTCTTAATATCCTTAATCTCTTTAGCCATCTCATTGAATTTATTAAGGAGATTTGTTTGAACAACTATTATTAGTTTTCTCAACTCCTTTATGCCATCTGGAGGCTTATATTGTTCCTTTAACAGGGCCATATCTACCTGTTTCTTGGTATGAATTGTAATTTTTTGCTGGTGTCATGACATCTGGTTTACTAGATGTATTTATTCTGATGCAGTTTCTTTCTTTAGTTTAGGGCTCTCTTGCCCTTTCTCCCTTGCTGGTTGTGTAGCAGGAGCCAAGGATCTATTTGGTGCTGTAAGCTGTGGATTATCAAGCTGCCCACATTGCCCCAGGGACTGATGAAGCTTCTCCCACCTTTCTCCTTTGCCAGGGGTAGGGACAGAGCCACAGCCATATGTAATAATCCAAGTCGTGCATGCCTAGACTGTAGTTGCCTAGACAGACTGATGAAGGTTCATGCCCCTTCCTCCCCTGCCTGAGGTGGGGATGGAGCTGCAGGTGTGGGCAGCAATCTGTGCTGTGTGGATCCAAAATGATTGCAATTGCCCCAGAAGACTTTCAACTTTTCAGACTGTGCTAGTCGAAGCTACCTGCAGTTACCCGGAGAGACTGGAGCAGGTCCCAGCAGCTTCCTCCCTGCCAGAGGTGGGGCTGTAGCCTAGGGCTAGGGCTGCACTATGATCTGGGTAGAAGGAAGCCGGTCTGAATCCTCACTGTGATTTCAATCAGCCCCGCTTTCCTTCATGCTGGGGGTGGAATGAAAATGATGGCTACCTGCCTCTTTCTCACTTGGAAAGGTTTAAGCTTTAGCTGTTCTTAAGATTATACTTTAGCCAGCCGAATTTACTAATCAGTAGCTGAAGTTGGTGACCAACTGTCTCTTCCTCCCCTGTTTAGGGGAAGTGGAGCTTCCAATTCCAGCCATGGAATAGCTCCTAAGGTGGCTTGTGACATCAGTGGAGGATGGGCACTGGCCTCTGCATGTGGAGTGCTCTACTTACAAATCTTCTCTGCAGATGGGTAGTCTTCTCCTTCCATTCTTTCAAGGATGTTGCAGGATGCTCTTGTGGTCTCCTGAAGTCCCCAAACAAGTGCTTTAGATAGCTCTGGGTGATTACTAACTGACCTGTAGCATGAGCTGACTCTAGGAGCTCTTGCTAGTTGTCCCTATACCTATTTTTTTTTTTTACCATTACTTTGGCAAATTATTCTTCTTCTACCTATCACTGATGTACTCACGGTCTTATGCTCTACTTTTTTTATGCTATGTAAAATTTCTGGGCAATTTTATTAACTCTCCTATATTCACTTATTATCTAGATTTTTTACTGTAGATATGTAACTGCCTAAAAGACATTTACACTTGTACATGCCACAGAATTCTTAAATTCAACATGTAATAAGCTAACTCATTATTTTATCTCTTTTTCTCCATTAAGTCATGATACTTTTCCTATGTATTTCCCATATCATTTTATAACACCATATAGTCATGATTATATTACATCATATAACAATGGTGAAAGGATTCTGCAGGTATAATTAAAGTTCCAGTTTACTATAAAATAATAAAGGAGATTTTCCTAGGTAGTCCTTACTAATCAATGACCCTTTAAAAGAGAGACATTCTCTTCATGACTAAGAAGACACAGACAGCTAAATTGCTAATAGCCTCTAGGCACCGATGGCCTCAGTCGTGAAGCTGTGTGAAACTCAATTCTGCCAACAACCAAGATGAATTTTAAAGAAGATCTTAAGCTTCAGAAAGGAACACAGGCTGGCCAACATCCTGATTGTAGCCTTGTGAGACGCTGAGCCGGGGAATGAGCTAAGCACTTCCCGGATTCCAGACTCACAAAAACTATGATATAATAAATTTATGATTTTTTAAAGACACTGGTTTATTTAACTCTTTTGTTTAAAAATTTTTCACTGAGATCCCAGTGACCTCAGAATAAAATCTTTAGCTGGGCTCACAGGGCTGTTTATGATGTGGGTTTTGCCTTCCCTTCATCATTCCAGCCTGCTCTTTTACTGGCTTCTCCTTTGCTGCATGGGAAACAGCTATTTAAGACTTCTTTCAAATTTTCAGATGAGTCAGACTCTCTTGCCTTGAAGTTTTTACATTCATTCTGTCAACTCTACCTTCTCATTGCTACCACTCTAATAAAAACCACAATCATCTCTTTCCTGAATTGCTGTAATAGCCTCCTCACTGATCTCCCTGCCCTTGTCTTCTTTCTCCCACACCACAGGGTATGCCTGAAAGAGCAGTTAAGACCAAAACTGTTATAAAATAAGTCAAATAAAGAGTCTACTCTGCTCAGAACTTTACAAAGTCTCCCAGTTCTCTATGATTTTTCACTACCTATCATTGATGTACTCATGGTCTTATGCTCTACTTTTTTTATGCTGTGTAAAATTTCTGGGCAATTTTATTAACTTTCACTTTGGTAAAGTTCTCAAAATGACTTCAAAGTCTGTGCACAATCTGACCTCCTTTATTCTCTAATCTCATTTCCTTCTGCTTTCCACTAGCTCACTCAGCTCCAACCCTACTCATTTATTTGCTACCAACACGCTAGCTTGTTCTACCTCAGAGCACTGCTGTACCTTCTGCCTAGAATACTTTTTTCCCAGACAGACATGTGGCTTATACTCTCATTTCTTTCTGGACACACTGATACAATTTATCAGTTTTAGTAGCAACGTCTCCCAGCACTTCTTGAAAACTAATTTTCTGGATTTTTCTCTTTCTCTCTGTACAGTATTTATCATGCTCTCTCATTTTTTTAATACATGGTTGTTTATTACATTTGTCTGCCTACTAGAATCTAAGTTCCCACTTGAAGAAATAATGTGAAAACGTGGACTGCCCCTTCACTGCGATATCCCTAGTGCATAGAATAGTGGCTGGAACATAGTAGGAAGTAAATGAATACTTTAAAAATAATTGGTGGTAAAAAAACAATTAGTTTGTCTTATCTAAGACACTATTCTCTGCCCTCTTCCTTCCAGCAACTATCCCGCACCCATGAAGCACATTCAACTTTATTTTTGCTGATTAGCTCTTCTCTTACATATTACCCTCACTCTTACAATAGGTTACAAATCTCCACTACACATTTTTATAGAACTCTGTATTCAGCCCAATTACAATAATTATATTTAATTACTACTGCTACCAATTTACTATTAGTTTCAATTGCTGAATATACATTCCTAAATATAGGGAAGCCCTATTATTCATTACTTTATCTCCTGTGACTAATACAGCACCTGCCACTCAGCAGGTATAAGCAGTAAGACAGAGAGCATATAGAATATATAAGAAAATCAAGTCAATCTCTATTTTTTTCCTCTTTTTTAATTCTTACTTTCACTCTGTTCTGCCTAGCAGGATAACAAGCATATAACTAGTGCTAGATGAATACTTGTTGACTGATTCATTTGAAGATCTTTCTAGTGCAGTTATCTACCTAAAACTAAATACTTTAACATATTCATCACTGGGAAGCAAGTAATAAGTGACTGATTGCCTCAAGTACAGCAATAAGAATTGGGAGTCAGGATGTGAGCACTGGGGAAAAGTGGTGGAACCAACCATGAGACAATGAGATAGAGCTGTAGACTTCAAACAGGTGGATGGACACTCCATAACCAAAAGATGCTCCCTCCAATTGTCGGCTTTGGAAAACTACAGTCTCCTTAACATCTAAGTATAAAAATTAAAAGTTAATGAATAAATCATGGACATATATACTTTCTGGAAGTGCATTTACATGAAATGAATGCTTTCCAAGGTCAGTCACAGCTTATTTTGAGATTTAAAGTGAGATCTATATGTCTACATATGTCTTTCAATGAAACTGTTCAATAGAATTTTAAAATTTTGAATCATGATCTTAGTATGATTTAATTTTCTCCAAAATGATTTTTAAACTGCATCTTGCCTTTAAATATATATATTTTTAATAAATGAATAACTGACCATTTTTCACCCAATGGTTTCAGTAACAATTTGTCACTTTCTTTAACCTGGTATCATTACTTATAAATACCTACTGCACATGCTGCTCTTATTTATAAAGCAGTGAAGCATGGGATTCCTGGCCAAAGCTCAACTCCTCCATTACTGATCTCTGTCATAAATCTTTGAATTAAGATCTAACTTAACAGAAAAGAGACTTTCATGCTGTTTAAATTCTTTATTACGTATCTATTCAGAGCCTCTCAACACTATTTAAACTTCACAATGATTTAAATAAACCATTTAACCATTTGTTACTCATTTAATAAATCATTTAAAGAATTGAGTTCTTTCATTTATATTGTTCTTCCTACTTTTTTACTCTAAAGTTTAACAAATCCAACCAAGAAACTTAAAACAAATGACTTCTTAATGGACACATGATGGCAAGGTATGGATCGTTTTATAAAGAGTATTATTAATATTTCTGCTTTCTGGACTGAAGAAATTTGTAGACACATATGCTTAGTATACACATTAGTGTTATAAACTTGCCTGTAATATATTATGCACTCATATTTAGTGGAACACTATTTCCCAGCATCTTTAATAGCTTCATTTTGTGGAATAGGATTCATATATTCCAATGCTGTCAGTTTTATAATAGTTTTTGGCGTGTCATTTACAGGCATCCATCCAACATAATGACAGATTATGAAGAAAGAGGACATGAGAATAAATGGCCATAATAAGGGAAGGTAGATTGTGTCAAATTCCCCTTCTTGATTCCCTTAATCATAGTTAAACCTTCATTTTCTATGTAAAAATTTTCCTGTCTGTCATTAGGCTCTACAAATGAAGGAATAATAAGGGAACATGTAAGTATTTATTTTCTGCTTCTACCTTAATGGCAAACATCCTGGTAGGACAAAAAAAAGCAAGGTTTTGAATTTGGATAACAAAACCAGGCTTCTTTGAATGGGAATGTAGTAACTCAGTTGTATTTTCCTTTTCCCAACCAATACAACAGCCCCCTCTACATTTTATGAGGACCTAAGTATTTTTCCCCTAACAAGTAATTGAATTGTTGCCTAGTGTATAATGCAAAATAAACTTGGATCCCCATTAACAAAATCTAGGTGAGCAAATGATCAGTTGAAGTCACTGAAAGCAAAAACCAAGGGCTGCACAAATGATATACCAAGGCTGAATGGTGTGCTTCTGTCACCATTCAGGACTGTGTTGTTCTTTGGGGGATTGTCATTTTAGGGAAAAATAAGACCTAATTGGGGAGTGAAGCTATATAACAAGGGGAAAACCTCCAATCGACTACTTCCTGTAATAAAAATAATTCATACAACTCAAGAGAAAACTGAATAGCATTTTGACTTTGGAGTGGTTTGAGGCCCTAGGTCAAAAGGACAGTCTCCATTAGTGTTAGCTATTTTATACCTAATGCTTAATCCTTGCTTAAAATTATGATATTGTCTTACTACTTGAAATCGTGATTTATAAATGATAGCAGTGTAAAAGTGTCACTAATTCATAATTTTAGAGGGTATAGCTCACTGAAATTTTCTCTGATATGTTTTATGAAAGGGGAAAAACTTAAGCCCTTTAATTAATAACCTGCCCTGGCAAACCATCTTTCTAGAAGAGTACTGAAAAGTCTTTAGGATAGCCAATAATAGCCTGACATCCCCTTTTATTTCAAAAGGAATCATTTGCTATTAATAATGGTAAGCAGGGTTTTGGGACATTTTATGGTCACATCATTCCTTTAACTTGTCAGTTGGTTTTATGTTATAAAGAGGAGGGTGATGGGGTGAACCAAGCTTGCAGGCATATATAAAATTATGGAAGGTGAAGAATCTATGATGCTTCATCAGACAAGTCATTTCATTTTGTCATTGAGTCATAGCAAAGTCGTTGCTATCAAAGGAATTATTCCAAAGTTATCATTTGCCACATAAAACTATTTTACATAAAATTGTTACTATTTATTTCTATAATCACATCATACTAGAAAATTCCAGATTCAATATTTGAAATACTTTTGTCTCATTTGTGTAAAATAAGACGTGTAAAGTAGATTTTAATTTTGTCTGCAAAATGAGGAATGTGCCAAGTAGAAATTGTTCACTTCAGTGGAGAGAGGTAGGTAAACATAATAGCATTCACTGCGCTTATGTTCTGTTGGGTGATGTCAATACTATACTACTATACTCAGATATGTTATAGAAAGGCTTAAGTGTTATGAAGGAAAAATAAAAGAGTATCTTGACATCAAGATTTAAATGGGGACAATAGGACTGTGCTTAGAATGTTCATGGAAGGTTTTTCCAATATAATAACATGCTTTTCCTAGTTTCACTTTTACTTTAATGTAAGATCTCAATATGCTTACTCTTATAGCTCAACAAAAATACTAAGGACAATCCTAATTGAGGGGGGGATCTTTATTATAACCTTGTAAAATGTGAATGCATATTATGAATATACCTTTGAATTCTCTCATGCTTATATTAATTAGCATCAAAATATATAAACCAGGAAATATGACCCCAGAAAAAACACCAGATAAGGAGTCAGATCTGATTCAAGCTCTTGGTCTCTCCACAGATTCCCTAAATATAGTGGAGGAGAAATCAGTGTTAATCAATGGAGGCAATATTGGCAGTTAGGGGACGGGGTGTAGTTCAGTTGTGTGGGAATGCTTTCTAAGCATCCCTGACTCCCACCTACCAAATCTCATTGCAGCTACCCAATCATTGTGACAAACAGAAAAAATGAAATATTTCTACACGTTTCAATGTCTATTGAACTAGATAACGATTTTTTTTTATTTTTTAATTTTTAAGGATATTTAGATTACATAAATCTTATATAAAAAATAAAGGGGATTCCCACATGCCCTATTCCCCACATCTCCCACAATTTCCCACATTAACAACATCCCTCATTAGTGTGGTACATTCATTGCAATTGATGAACACATTTTGGAGCATTGCCACTAAGTATGGATTACAGTTTACATTGTAGTTTACACTCTCTCCCACCCAGTTCTGTAGGTTATGGCAAGTTATATAATGGCCTGTATCTGTCACTGCAATGTCATTCAGGACAAATTCCAAGTCCTGAAATGCCCCCATATTACACCTGTTTTTCCCTCTCCCTGCCCTCAGAACCTACAGGGCCACTGCCTCTACATCAATGATATAATTTCTCCCATTGCTAGAATCACGAGTCTATAGTAGAATACCAGTAAGTCTACTTTAGTCCATAGTTTGTTCCCCAATCCTGAGGATTTGGGGATGGTGATGCCCCCTCCACCTCTAATTGAGAGGGGGCATCAATCCCATAAGGCTGATGGATGGGACTCTCTTGCTTGCAGTTGTAGACTCTCTTGCTTCCTTGGTATGGTGATTGTCCATCATCACTTCCTTGTTAGTTGTCCTGGGTGGGACCAATGAACTGGAGAGTAGGTGTTGCAACTCTGTTGAGCATCAGGGCCCAGCTGGCACATGGACAGCCCAAAGATTTATATCTCTTGGATGTACACCTACCAACTCTAGTACTAATTATAGGCTCAAATAGAAGTACAGAAGAGCCATGTGTAGGGAAACCACAACTGATTCCAATTCAGTCACACTGGGGAGGATAAAATCCAAAGTAGGTCCCACTGGCAATGCACCTAACTCCTGAGCTATCTACCCTGGCTATAGTATCTGGATGTCTCCAGAGCCTTCAGGAGCCCTGCTATTTGGGGTAGTATCTACTTTGGCAGTCAATGAGATCCTGCTGAGATGTGCATAAGCGTAACTTCTGGGATGACCTCCCAACTCACTTTGAAGTTTCTTAGCCATATAAATTCATTTATCTTTACCCTTTCCCCCTTTTGGTCAGGGTCATTTTCCGATTGCATTGCTGGTTGGTGCTTGATAGTAATCCCTTGGTGCCAGGGAGGCTTATCCCCGGGAGTCATGTCCCACACTGGGGGGAAGGTAATGTACTTATATGCTGAGTTCAGCTTAGAGACAGACCACATTTGAGCAACAAGGAGGCTCTCAGGAGGTAACTCTTAGGCACCTTATAATACTAGGCTAAGTTGCAATTTCAAGAGTAAAGGTCCATAAGCACAGTCATCAATATCAAGGGCCCATCAATGGATCATCCTCCTTCACTAGTCATTGCCCCTGTACTCAGGAGATTCTTGCTGTTCCATTAGAGAATGTGGCAGAGACCCCCAGGATGGGAATTCGATATTCTTTCAGTTATTGTGTGAATCTCCACCCACAATGGCAATGCTCCATGAACATTTGAACACATTTATATGCCTTATATGTATGCCCAGGTAAGCTTCCTCCCATGTTTCCCCCATCACTGACACCCCACACCAATGATCCTTCCCACCACAGTTGTAACCCTTCTGTGATCCAAAACCTCTTCAAACGTGAAGCCAATAAAATAGCCAAATATAATTAATAAGAAAATGAAATAATAATGATAGTTTTAAAAATAAGAAAGTACAAAAAGCATTTTTAAGATAAAAATCTAAAAAAAATTTTTAAATAATTAAAAATAATGAAAAAATATATAAAAAGTTTTTTTGACGTTTTGTCTTTCATCACTGTAAGAGCTGTTGTACCGTATGTACAATGACATTTTCTTCTGTTTATTCCCCCAGTGTCTTACTTTTTTCATTTTGTCACCAAAGAGGTTTGGGGTTACAGAAAAGTCACGTACTGAATACATGGGACACCCATATACTCAACATCCTCCCCCTTTTCCCCCTTTCCCTATTAATAACATTGTATATGTCGATGGTATTTTTGTTGCAACTGATGTACAAATACTGAAGCATAGCTACTAACCATGGTCAATGGTTTAATATGGTTTACATTTTGGGCCATGCACTTTTATAAATTTTGGCGAAATTTAACATGGCCTGTATCCATAATAACAAGATCATGTAGAACACTTCCATTGCCCCCAAAATGCCTCCTGTTCCATCTATTCCACTCCTCCCTCCCCCTCCCCACAGGACCCATGGCAACCACCAGGCTTCACTCCTTGAAGAACAAGATTCATAGTTACTTGCAACAACACTGAGAGCTTGACCCACTAGTCTGTCCTCTCCTACTAGGCACCACCCATGCTCTCCAGAGACTCCTGCCCCTCTAATTGAGACCAAAGCGGGCCTCGCGAGGATGAGAGTCCACCACCTTCCTGCTCATTATGTGGGTCTCCACCCACTGATATAACACATTATGACAGGATGAACACTCACACACTCCCTAGAAGCCAGTACCAGGTGTGCCCTGTCCTGAATGCTCCCCACATCCAACACCCTAAACCAGTAATACTCACTTGCCATATTGCCAAAAGAGCATTCCCAAAATTGTAGTTTTAACCACGTACGTACCCATCAATCTCCAGTGTTCACCTGCCCCCTCCCCCAACCCTCCCTCTATTTCCAAAGACAGTCCAACCCACCCTCCCACCCTACCTCCCTGACATACCAGCACCACCCAACCCAATAGTGTCACTGCACCACTGTCATATCCCTCCACTACGTAAGTACACACTTCCACCTTATCATAAGTTTTGCCCATATGGGCATTGGCTCACAACCTTCTTCTCCCTTTCTATTTCCTGTAAACCTACCTTCCAGACTCTAGCTCTGTGAGTCTGCTCAATTTGCTTAATTCATATTAGTGAGGTCATGTTATATTTGTCCTTCAGTACCTAGATTGCTTCATTCAACATGAGGTCCTCAAGATTCATCCAGGTTATCCTATGTCTTAATATTGTATTCCTTCTTACAACTGAGTAATATTCCATTGTATGTATAAACCACAATTTATTTATCCATTCCTCTGCTGATGGACATTTGAGTTGTTTCCATCTTTTGGCAATACTGAATAATGCCGCTATGAACATTGGTGTGGATATATATGTTTATGTCCTTGCTTTCAGTTCTTCTGGCTATATACCCAGCAGTGGAATTGCTGGATCATATGGCAGTTCTATAGTTAGTTTTCTGAGGAACTGCCATACTGTCGTCCACAATGGCTGCACCATTCTACATTCCCACCAGCAGTGGATGAGAGTTCCCATTTCTCCATATCCACTCCAACACTTGTAGTCCTGTTTTTTTAATAGTTACCAGTCTAATGGGTGTAAGATGATATCTCGTTGGAGTTTTGATTTGCATTTCCCTAATAGCTAGTGATGTTGAGCATCTTTTCATGTGCTTTTTTAGCCATTTGTATTTCTTCTCTGGAGAAGTGTCTGTTCAAATCACTTTCCCATTTTTTAAATGGGTTGTTTGTCTTTTTATTTTTGAGGTGTAGGATTTCTTTATATATGCTGGATATTAGGCCTCTATCAGATGTATTGTTACAAAATATTTTCTCCCCTTGAGTAGACTGCCTTTTCACTTTCTTGACAAACTCCTTTGAGGTGCAAAACATTTTAATTTTGAGGAGGTCCCATTTATCTATTTTTTCTTTTGTTGCTCATGCTTTGGGTGTAAAGTTCATAAAACCATTTCTTACTACAAGATCCTGTAGATGCTTCCCTACATTATCTTCCAAGGTCTTTATGGTCTTGGCTTTTATATTTAGATCTTTGATCCATCTTGATTTAATTTTTGTATAAGGTGTGAGATGGTGTTCCTCCCTCATTCTTTTGGATTTGAATTTCCAGTTCTACAAGCACCATTTGTTGAAGAGTCCATTCTTTCCCAGCTGAATGGGCTTTGTGGCCTTGTCGAATATCAGTTGTCTGTATATGCAAGGATCTATATCAGAACTCTCAATTTGGTTTCATTGGTTAGTATGTCTATCCTTGTGCCAAAACCATGCAGTTTGACCACTGTAGCTTTGTAGTATGTTTTAAAGTCAGGTAGTGTGATTCTTCCAATTTCATTTTTCTTTTTCAATATGTCTTTGGCTATTCAGGGCCTCTTGCCCTTCCAAATAAATTTCATAGCCAGTTTTTCCAATTCAGTAAAAAACGCTGTAGTGATTTTTATTAGGATTGCGTTAAATCTGTAGATCAGTTTGGGTAGGATAGATGTCTTAATGATGTTTAGTCTTCCTATCCTTGAATAGGGAATATTCTTCCATTTATTTGTCTTTCCTGTAAATAATCATTTCTTAAACTATATTCTGAATAATATTGTTCTGTGTAGTGTTAATATGTGTTACAATAAGAAAAAGTGTTTGTATTCATTAACCAAAGGGGTGCTGATGCAAAATACCAGAAATTGGTTGGCTTTTATAAAGAGTATTTATTTTGGTGTAGAAGCTTACATTTACCAGGCCATAAAGCATAAGTTACTTCCCTCACCAAAGTCTATTGCCACATGTTGGGGCAAGATGGCTGCCAATATCTTCAAGGGTTCAGGCCTCTTGGGTTCCTCTCTTCCTGGGGCTCCATCTCTCTCCAGGCTCAGCTGCTGTGCTCATTCCACAAGGCCATCTGTAGACTATCAGGTGAATGGCTCTGTCTCTCTCCCTGGGGCTTGATTCTCTCTGGGCTCAGCTGCTCTGCTGCTCTGTGTGCTTACTTCCCAGGTTCCAGCTCAAAACTCCAACTAACTCGTATGTCTTGTTGTTTTCTCTGTGAATCCCCACTCACCAAGGGGGCAGGGATGCAACATCCTACTGATGTGGACCAATCAAAGCTTTAATCATTATTTAATCAAGTAAAAGTGAAACCTCTGAATCTAATATAATCTAATATGCCCAGAGGGACAGATCAGTTCACAAACATAATCAAACATCTATCTTTGGAATTCATAAACAATATCAAACTGCCACAGTGTTCATATTCATAGGTCAAGCATTATGTTTGGTACCTATCTGTCAAACAGAATAAAGCATATTTATTTTTGTAGTAATTCCCCAGGTTCTAATATTTTAATGAAAACTGAAAATTTCTAAAGAATTGGGAAAATTTTTTCCAAATTGATTGGACCAATTATTTTTCAATAATCGTCTATGATAAATAATGTTCCAAAATGGACAAAGTGATCTTTCAAATTCACATAACATCAAATTACATATGGTATAGCCAGTAATTTTATTTATCTTGTTTTTGGAGAGTTGCTTTGAAAGACTGATTCCTTTCTTGAAGAAGGGCCTTCGGAAAAGAGATAAAATATGCAAACTCTCAAATTTAAAAAAACTAATAATACTATGAATGGCTCTACATTTGGAAAATAAAGGTAATAAATCAGGTTTTTTGTTAAATATTTTCTTATGCCTTATCATTTGATAACTATAACAGTCCTATAAATAGTTTTTATCTTTACTTTTGGGGAAAAACAGACATAGAGACAGGCATCAACATTTAAGGTCTGTTAGGATGGATGTTGGCTAAAATGCTGTGAAAAAATGTAACTGAGGGTTAAGAATTAACAAACAATTAGATTACAAAAATCATTATGTAGTTGCCTTTATATTATAATACAGAAAAGGTTTCTGAAATTGCTGAAACTGGCTGGATTTAGGCTATACCTCCTATTGTGATGGTTATTCTAAATAGGTCTCACCCCTGTTTATGGTTACTCTAGACTTAGGCTTGCCCTTGAGTATACTTACTATTGTGATGGTAACCACTCCACCCACCTCTGTTTAATATCCATGTGGAAAACCCTATGACCGATCTCTACTCTGTTCCAGAAACTTGATCTCTGATAATGACTGTCACTTTTTGACTTATCCTGGTTTGGTGCCCATCCTCATCTTGTTCAGCCCCTTAATGTTTATTAATCAAGGAACCTGTGCCCAGCTCACCCCAATTATTCATTGTCACCTCAATGTTATAAAATAACACAATTTCCGCAGATCAAGGAGGCAGTTTGGGGCCATTAGGCCACTGTGCTCCTTTGAATGTGCTATCAAATAAAGTCTTTCTCTCTTTGAAACTCCAGTGTTTCTGGAATTGGCTTTAAAGGCACATTGGGGAAAAAAGAACCCACTTTTCCTCGGTGTCACAAAGGTTCTAAAAATGCATGGCTCAAACAAGACAGAATTTTATTTCTGTTTCATGTCACAGGCAAAAAAAAAAAAGGTGGGTGATTGAGGGTTTGTTCATGGTTCAGATTCAGCAGATCATCCAGGGAATTCGGTTCCTTCTATCTCAATTATCTAAATCCCCTAGGGTTGCTTTAATTTGCATGGTTGAAGCTAGCTCATCTGCACCCAAAGAAATGGTGAAATTCTGAATTTCAACCCAAAGAAATAGGGAAATACTGAGAGGAAGACAAAACTTGAGCTGGAAGTTTCATACATTACCTATTTGCAAGGAAGTCTGAACAAGTGAAAGGAAGAAAGGGAAAGTGGATATTGGAGGAAAGGGGAAATGAGGGAGGGAGAAGAGAGAGAGAAGCAGAGAGGAGCAGAGTGGAGGGGAGGGAAAGGAAAGAAAGACCTACTCACACAGAAACACAGTAGACCTCAGTATACAGACCAAATTATACAATGACAAGAATAATGATGTCAAACATTCCTAGAGGACTTACTCTAGAGCAGAATTTAAATTAAAAAAAAAAAATATTTTGTGGGGATGTGTTGGAGCAGGTGTGATATTTCTTAAACAATACACAGTATAGTGTGGATTTAATAAGGGGGTCTGTGGTTTTCACCTGACTGGCAAAGGAGTCCATGGAAGAAAAAAAGTTAAAAACTCCTGCCATAGAGGGCTTACTATGTGAGAAAAACACTGTCTAAATGCTTTGTGTACATATATTAACTCATTTAAATCTCACAACAACTCTATGGGGAGGATACTATTATTATTGCCATTCTGTGGAAGACAGAACTGAAAGAGATTCAGTGATTTATGCAAGGGTACACTGGTCAGCAGTGGACCTGAGTTTCTGAAACAGGCTGTCACACTCTGGGATCTAAGTGTTC
>JAQZBX010072989.1:0-14984 GCA_029593785.1 Cabassous unicinctus | reverse complement strand
TTTTACAAATATTTGTATGTATTGTGAAAAATTTGAATTTTACCCACAATAAAAAAAAAGAAAATCAAAGTCAACAATGCTCCTGAGGACATCTAATGCCAGGAAACAGGTATAAGATAAATCATTAAACTCTTTAACATGAAGGACATTTGGAAAGACCCAAATGCACACCAATGGCAATTCTTTAGAAAATACTTATGCAATCTCCTTCTTTGTCTTTAAAAGCGCTTTCTTGAAATTCCCAAACAGGGACATAATTTGTGTTACTGCCTGAATCTACACTCCCTTAATTTCAATTCTAATACCCCAAATACACTTCCATTGTCTTTCAGTTCAGTCTTTAATTTCAGATCTTATCCAATGCCTGTGACTTTCATTAAATACCATGAATCATTGCTGATCTTTGAGTTTGGGAGGATATCATGAAAAGAAATAAGGTTAAGTATTCCACATTTTGTAAGTAAGGATCACTGATAATAGAGTTTAGTTTATTGAAAGAAATATCATAAATCCTATTTTGTGTACATAAATTTATGCACAGATTACACTTATAAAATTTATCATTAATTCACCCAGTCAGACAACAAAAATTTGCAATAAAATGGCTAAGACTATGTCACTCTATTTTTGCAAAAACTCTTTATTTTGAAATACATTCAAACTTATGAGGCAGTTACAAAAAGAACACAAAACACGCACAGAGAATTCCAACATAACCTATTCCCCCAGATACTCAAATATACCAAATTTACCATTTTGCCACATATTCCATATTATTCTATCTATCTATCTATCTATCAATCCAACTATCTCTTTGTCTATCTGCTTGCTTATCTATTAATCAGTTTGTTAACACTTCAATATAGTTCTATACATCATACTCTTTGAACACTTAACCACTGCCATGTATATTTACTAAGAGCAAGGATATTCACTTATGAAATCACCTAAAGTGTAGTTATCATGTTCAAGAAATTTAACATTATGTAAATGTTGCAGTCAATAGTCAATTTTTTCCCAAAGCTTCAATAATAATTTTTTAAAACTTTTCTCCTTCTTTGATATATCTCTTCTATGATCATGTATTACATTTAGTTGTCGTTGAGTTTTTAGTAACTCTTTCTTCTTATTTTGATTAGGGGAATGTAAACAACATAAACTTTCCCATTACAACCACTCTCAAGCATATGGTTAACTGGGATTAATCATAATCACAACACTGGGGTATTGTCACTCACTTCCATTACTAGAATTTCCCCTTCTTCCCAATAAGAAACCCTACACCCATTAGGTATTACCTCTTTGTCCCTCTGCCCCTACCCCTTTCTAGAGAAGTCACAGACATCCTTTAGGGGCCATTGCCTAGATTTCATATGCCCCCAATGATTTCTTTGCAAAAGTCACAAACACATGCTATGTGGCCATCCCACAGCTTTCCACTACCTTCACATCTTTTTTTCTATTCTGTGCCATTCCACATCTGGAGAAGTTAAGTCTAATGTAAAGGCCTAATGAGATCTTTGCCCAGAAACCAGGAACAGCTAGCCTCAAATGCCTATCAGAAAAAGAATTTTCAGCAGGAAGTCCTCCTCAACCTGAGGTGCATAGAACCACACTCAGAAAGTATAGATTGGGCTGTCTTCTCTGGAGTGAAAAGGGGCATTCTGAACTGCTATCAAAACAATCCAGAGCAGTTGTCAGCAACACTGGGAGAACAGTTGTGATGAGAATACTTCCCCTGCTCTTTTGTTCTCTTTGTAATATGTTAGAAGTAAGAGGATTTTATCTTTCTCAGGTTTGTATTCTGTACAATAAAGATATAATTTACAGAAATTTTCTCTTATGCCCTAAACCTATGTTCCCAAAATGCACCTTTTTAGCACCTTACTGTACATTCCTGGCAAACTGTACTCTACTTTGTGTCTGTATGTTCTCTGATTTTTTTTTTTGTAGTTTTCATGAGGATTAAAATTAGCATCCTAAATATTTAGCAATCTCGTTTTCTTTGATGCCAACTTAACTTCAGTATTATACATCTACCTCCTCCATCCAATTTTAAGTAGTTCCTGTGGTAAATCACGTGTTTATATATTATGGACCCAATACCAAAGAATTATCATTACATTTTATGAACTTGCCCTTTATATCTCCTGGAAGTAAAAAGGGTAGTTACAAAGCAACAAACATTAGTACTGCCATTTATAGAATCCCATGTCATCAACCTTACTGGAAATCCTAATTTCTTCACATGCCTTTGACCTATTAATCTATTGTTTATTGCCCTTTACTTTCAATCCTTTATAACCTGCAATCTTTTGTAGGGCTGGTTTAGATTTGACAAACTCCCTCAGCTATTGTTTATCACAGCATGTCTTTAATCTCACCCACCATTTTGAAAGACAGCTTTCCTGGTATGGAATATGTGGTTGGCAATATTTTGCTCTCAGAATATTAAATATATATCATCCCACTGCATTCTTGACTCCATAGTTTCCTATGAAATCTTCTTGAGGCTTCTTTGCATATGACACATTGCTTCTGTCTTGCAGCTTTCAGAATTCTCTCCGTATCTTTTGCATTCAACATTTTCTTTACAATATGCCATGGTTTGCGTTATTTGGGTTTACCTTGCTTGGATTTCATTAAACATCTTGGAGGTTTATAGTCATAATTTAGTTAAATTTGGGAAATTTTCAGCCATTATTTCTTTGACTATTCTTCCTGCCCTTTTCTCTCTTTCTCCTCCTACTGGGACTCCCACTTAATGATGTCTCACAGGTTCCTCATGCTCTGTTACTTTTTTATTGTTTCTTTTTCCTGCTCATCATACTGGATGCTTTCTATTATCTTAATGTTCATTTCTTCTTTGTGTGCCCATGCCAATGTGCTGTTGAATTACTGTAGGTGATTTTTAATTCCTGTTAACATGGCCTTCAGCTCTGTTTCATTTTCATAATTCCAATATCTCTATTGATATTTCCTTTGTGTTCATCCAATTTTCTCCTAATTTCCTTTACTTTTTTTTATTTTTTTAGGTACCGGGGTTGGGGATTGAATCTGGGATCTTGTTTGTTGGAAACCAGTGCTCAACTCCCAAACCACTTTGGCTTTCCTTCCTTTATTTTTTTATTTACTTTATTTATATTTATTTTTTGTTAATTTTATCCTTTACTTTTTTTTATTTTTTTATTGCTGGTAAAACTCAAATTTTTTCACAATGCATACCAATATTTGTAAAATGACATATAAATACATATGCATATATGTGCATTTGCTTACATAAATGTTATTTTATGTATATATATATATGTATATATATATATATTTTAAAGGTGCCTAGATTACCTAATTATTACTCAGAAGTTGTCCTTTACTTTTAAATGATGCTTTCATTTAGCTCCTTGAGCTTGTTTAGGACTGTTTAAAAATAAGTCTTTGTTTTCTGTATTCCAGGTATATTACTCTTCATGGATGGTTTCTATTGCTTTCCTTTTCTCCTTTACCTGGGCTGTTTCTTCCTGTTTCTTTGTATGCTTTGCATTTTTCTTATGTAACCTGGATTTTTAATATTTTAGCATGATATCACTGAAATTTAGACTCTGAGGCATTTGTTCTACAGACTTGTATTCAGCTAATGATAGCATGGAGATTTCTATGAATTCTAGGAACTGAAAAAAAAAAAGGCAAACAACTTTTCCAGTCTTCGCAGATTGTCCTGTGGAATGACTCTCCTGCAGAGCTTATCCATGAAATTAGGGAACAGCTTAAGGCCAAAGAAGAGGAACAAAGTGTCCCTGATCCTTGTCATGGGAATGAATGTGTTTCCCTAGGATTTCCGCCATTTACCTGTATGCAAATGTCACCTCTTCCCTAGAAAACAGTCTCCTCATTGTCCTGGATATTGTACTGTATGTCCTAGAGCCAATATTCCCTTGAACTAGACAACTAAGACTTGATTTATCATTATTAGCCTTCTGATGGAGACCTCTGTGATTTGTCTTTTAAAAACATGGCAATTTTTTGAATGGTGAGACTGAGAGTGTCCTTTTTCAATCCCTCAAACTACCATAAGAGGAATGGATCAGACATCCCTGCTCTCAGTATGGGAATTACAGTTGCTCTCCTCCCTCTTGAACCAGGCCAGACAACCACACTAGGAGTGTAGGCAGGCATGCCACCAAGCTGGTGCAGGATAGAGAGGGGTCACCTAGGACACTATGAGATTATACTGCTTTTAAATTGTCTTTTCCATGATTCAATGTGTGCCTTACTACAGCAATTTGTTACCTGTTTTCTGGACCATTGATGAATATATTTCTGCCAGTTCTTGATGGTTGTTCAAAGGATCAGTAGGAGTATGTGGCCCAGAAGCACCTCATTCAGATATCTTGATCAGAGTGATGGGGAAAGGATTCTTTTTAATGCTATACACTCATGACAACTAATTGTCTAAGAGAAAACCCCTCAATTTGGAGATAAACATGTGCAAGTTAAAACATGTATCATTTATTTTTTGCTGTGTAACAAATGGTCCCAATGTGTGGAGATTTAGAACAAAAGTAATTTACTGCACTGATGGTTCCTCTTGTTACTGAATTTTGTTTAGGTTCTTGACTAGGCTTCAGAAATGAATTTCAAGATCATGTCACATTGATTAGACCATTAATTTATTAAGGTAGGGAGGGATGAGAATTGGGAGAAAATAACAGATCATAGGTCCCAGGTAGAGAGGAAGGACCTGAAGAGTGAAAATGAGGTCTGATTTACACACTACAATTTGTCATTATAGATTATAAATGCCTGGGTTTTACTTGTGTGTTGATCCATGTTGGGCAAGCACAGTGAGAGCAGGGTGCAAAAGGCCAGAGAGAGAGACAGAGGTTCTGCTTTTGCACTTGCTTTTTAAACCATTACTTATTCTGCCCTTTGCTAATGACATGGGAGGAGTTCCAGCTGTTTGCTGTTTTGATTGATTACCCCACCTATCAATTCCCCAGGAGGGGCCAATGATAAGGTCTCTGGAGAATATCTGGAGCTTCTCCTGGTTTCTTGAGGAAATCTCAATCTGGAGGACAGAAATCCCACGAGGGTGTTCCAGCAGCTATCTTAGTTTCAATATCCACATGGACTCTTTGCCAGGTTCCAGATCTGTCTATTGATTTCCCATTTTACTAGCCTGATTCAGTCTGATTGACAATTTGGGCTACCTCACGTCTGTTCAAGGCTCAGTTAATTGAAACTGGGTATGCTCCTGTGTCTGCAGTCAGCTATAAGGCCAGTTGGACATCTCCCCGCATATTCTCTCATCCTCTAGCAACTTGCCTGGACTCATTCACAACAATTCCCAGGGCTCAAAGGGAAGGAAAAGGCATCCATTTGTACAAGCTCTTTAAAGTCTGGGTTTGTATCAGGTTTTCTACTGTCCAATTGAGCAAAGCATTCATAATGACAATTCCACTTGGGGAGGGATAAAAGGGCATGCAAAGTCACACTGGAAGAGTTTGTGCATAGATAAAGAATATGTGGACATTTTCTGTAATCCTCTACAGAAAGTAAATGCAATCAAGTGTGTTCCAAGGTAGAATAAAATCTTTATTCACTATAATTGGAAACAAAACAAGGAGTGCAATGTTCTGTGAAATGTGGGTCAGACAATACTTCAATCAGGAAGTTTTGTTTGAACCCAGTTTGGAAATGTAAGTGAATGGTAAGGATGTAGAAAATGTCCCAGGGCTTTCAGGAAACCCCAAGTATTCTCCCGACCTTCAATGCAAAAGGAAAGGTGGAATGGAAAGAGGAATTCCAAAGTATAAGGTGGACTACTGGGGCACTTTTGCTTGATTTCTGTACAAGAATGCTCATTTGTACTCTTGTGTTTTGAACCAATTGTCTGTTCTACACTTTGAAGTCACTTACAACTTGTTCCTGTTGACCAGGTGAAAAGTTTTCTTTTCTCCTTATTGTCAGGTTTCTACCCTCTCACCACTCATCTTTTTAAAATCCTTCCTCAAGTGTTTTGTAAAACTTGCTGTTCTTTCTCTAAATGAACTCCAGAAAAAATACTGAAGTCTGACCCAAGAAGAGATCAGTGGATATTTACCAGACTGCCCTCCTGAACTCAGAGACATGTTGAACTTGGAAGTCCTGAGCTCAGGGATTTTATGTGTGGCAATCATCCTAAGCCTATTCCAGTGGCCCCAAGGGTAAGTACATGGAGGGCCTAAAATCTTCACAATAACATTTTCTGGATATCATGGTCAAAAGATGGATTATGGCTACTCCAGACTGATGATCACAGACTTGCATTCTGAATCAGATGCCTATGAGTAAACTATACTTTTGGTTAGTCAATGGAAAATCATTTATTTTTTAAAAATGTATATCAAGTACCAATGATGTGACAGGAACTTTATTAATTTCTAGAAGTGCGAAGATGAGGTAATCCTGGTATTTTACTCCAGTTTGCTTACAGTCCATGCAGAGGGTAGATATTTGTAAATGATCATTTCTCAAGACCCACAAGAATAGTTAAGATAGAATTAGATTTTTGGACATTCTGAATCCATAAGGCAGGAAAATCACCTAGTCTGAACATACTCAGCAAACTGTGACCTAAAGTATAACTGCAAGAGTGAGCAATCACATGATCTTACTCTCTATCAGCCACTCACTGTTCTCAGTACAGTGTCGACATGTGATAACATATTTTATACTCATGACAGGACTATAAGATAGATTCCTTTATATTTTACAGGCAAGTTAAGGAAGGAATGAAAAGATCAATGAAACATCCAAGAATATATGGCCGGTGAAGAGAAAAGTTGGGCTCAAACACAGGAGATAGGTTGGAGTCAGCTCTTTTCAATACCAAATAACACCAAGTCATGGAGAACCAGGGGAGAGGAGAGGAAGGAAGTAAATTCTTCTAAAGCCAGAGAGTATAGCATGTGTGAAGACTCTGAGGCAAGGAGGCCTGAAAGGGGTTCAGAGTGGAAAGTGTGCAAACATGTTTGGAGAGACAAGTTTCAATCAGAGTCAAAGGAGAGGTTTGGGAGAAAGAAATATAAATATCCCATCACATTTAATTATCAATCCCTGCATTTATATCTCTCCCTCACAACTGATAGCAACTTCTTTGAGGGCAGGGAAAAGTTTGAATTCATTTTATTATATAATCTCACTCCCCTCACCACCAACTGCTACTTCAACTGTTGCCCTGTTGTTCTTGATGGAATTTTAGATTCAAACTGGACCCATGGAACTGAGCTATGTCAGTGATGATGTCATCAAAGGTTACTGGAAGCCTTGGTGCTCACTCAAATACCGACTGCTCTTCTGTGAGGTTGGTGTCTGAGAGCTCCCTGTGGGAGAGTGACTAAAGCTACAGATTAACAGATATTCTGGACTAAATCAGAGTTCCCAACTAAGGAGAGGTTGGGAGAACACCTAAAATGGAAAGAATGCTAAAATCTTTCAGAGACTGTTCTTTTAGGTTCACATTCACCCAGGAAAGATGAAACAGCCATCTGGGAGGAAGAGATCTTTCTTTAAGACTTTAGTTAAGGATGGAAGGAAAATTGCCTCTGATGATAGGAGCTGGGACATGAGGAGCCTGATTTTCCCTTTGAAGATTTCCCCTGATTTTTCTGAAACCTGATTTATCCTGGGCCAGAGCAAAGATGTAGGTTTGGGAGTAAAAGAATAAGGCTTACTGAGTCTTTCACTGAGAAAGTTTTCTTGTCAATTAATAGACAAGAAGCAAATTGTGTTATGTGAAGGAATAAATGAAGGAATAAATAAGGGAGCAAACAATAATTCTAGTTCATCTGAGGGGATTCTAAAACAGGTGAAAAAATTATTTAATTATGAGTTCTGAGATCTAACTGCTTTGTGTAGATGATAAGAGAGGAAGTGGGAAACTGGGGCAGAGGCATGTAAGGCAGGAGGACAGTGTGTTTAGGGAGATTTTTAGTTCAGTGTTATTCCATTTACTAATGAGGGTGACTGGATCTTTGGAGAAATTTAGGAAAGGAAGGAGTTATGGGAGTGGTTGGTGTGATGGAGCCAGTACCACACATTTACTGCAGACATCCCAGGCCTTGTGAGTTTTGCTGACCTCAGGAATGTTCTGCAGGACTTCTCTCACTAGCTGCAGGGACATCCTTTCAATTTGTCTCCTACCCACCTAACAATTTGTAACCCCATAGCCTCTTTTCAGGATCACAGTTTTAATTCTCACTTTACTCCACTTGAGCTTCTGCTGTAATTCCTGTTTGAGCATAATTTGCCCAAAACAGTTTCTTCCTTCCTCACCACTTCTTCTCTACTTCTCTATTCTGCTGCCCTCCAGTAGCCCAGATCTTTCTGCTCAATTCGTGGCATGTGCCTGCCTCTTATATCCTTCTGAAAGGTAATTACTTCTTCTCTGTCTTAAGTCACTTGATGGATTTTCACAACTCTGCTCTTACAAAACACATCTCCATCTTTTTTCATCATTCTGAATTCTCTGAGCTTCTTTACAAAAATATAGAAAATCTGGTGACATACTCCAACCCAGATAAACTCCTTTGGGGATTTTGCATCATGACCTAGTGAAGTTTGTGGAATCATGACTTTAAGACATGGACAATTGTATTCTGAAGGTCGATTACCTGATTTGGGAAGAGATCATATAGTAATTGCATGCTAATAGGAGCTTCTTTTTAGTGAAAAGTAATTTTTACATTAAATCATTTTACATAAAATGGTAAAAGGAAGAGTTAGAACTCTAAAAGCCAAAACAAATTATACAAATTATCTTTCTTAAACATAATTCCTTTTTTAACAGACTTCCCTGAAAAACGTTTGAAAGCACATTAAAAAGAGGTAACCATTTCTCCTATTTCAACATTTGCACTATTTGCTAAGAAAATAATGTTATTAGAATACTTCCTTATGAAAAAATACATACTATTAGGAAATTGGAAACTTATGAGGTCTTTTCTATGCTCCAAAGGAAAAAACCATTTGGGACTCAAAAATAAATTCCAAAATAAAAATATTTATTAACATAGATTAATCTCTAGTTTCAAGATAAAACCCATTGGTAATACAATGTTTTCAAATAATAGAAAAACATTTTCTATAAGGTGATACTATCATTAATATCACTGTGCACTGGATATTTAGTTGCCCACATAGTGTCCACAAAAGGGGAGTCATGGGAAAAAAGAAAGATCTGATGAGGTTTCACAGAGTATGAGCATGGTAGGGTTGCTGAATCCTCCAGGAATCCCTGTGATCAGAGTCTTGAACTCACAGTTGTCCACACAAGGCCCAAAGAGCTCATGTAAATACTCATCTGTTTCTGGCTACTGGGACCCAAGAGGAAAATGCCAAGCAGCCTACAATATTGAAATCAAAAAGTCCAAGCTCCAGGTCCTGTAAGATTCCAAGGGTATCAGATAGGTCTTCCTCAACTTTGAGAACACCTCTAACTCATCCAGCTATGGGTCAAACTCAGAGCATCAATGGGTCAGGTGTGCATATTTTACCAGTGTGCACACAGTAAGGGTGTAGCCATTGAGGGGCAAAAAAAAAAACAACAACTCATTTTCACCTGTGGGAAAGACACCCCGTGTCTTTGATGTTGAGCTTTCTGAAGAAAGCAACACTGGCTCTCCCCCTAGTCTAACCAATGAGTCCCTGCTCAGCTCCATGGAGCTCTTCCAGGAGGAATCTGAAGCCTGTAGCACTGAGCCTGCTGTCCAGGTGGAGGATGAGGAGAGGCCCCATGCTGTGACCCCAGACTGGCTGGTAACCAGGGAGAGCAGCTTCCACTGTGTGTCTTGTTGCAGAGTGTTATCATGCAGGTTCATGCAGAGCATGGGGTGAAAGAGGGATTCAGTTGCTGAGTGATCTATGAGGGGATGCTGGAGAGGCAGAGGCCCTGCTTGGAGCAACGCCATTATAGAAGGTGCCACCAGCTGGCCCAGCCATGCCTGAAGACAACATAAAAAGGGAAATAAAAGAAAAAGAAGAAATCTGTCACTGCTTATAGGAGCAGTTGGAAATACAAAAACAAGAGTTGATCAGACTGCAACAAGAACTGCTGAAACTACAGAAGCAGGAGGCCTGGCAGAAGAAACTGAGAGCAACACATCCCCAAATGCAGAGGAGGAAGTGCTTGAAGACCCACCACAGGAAGACACCTTGACTTAGAAAGAGCAGGGTGCATGGACTGGGAAGTGTGAGCCTTTCTGTGAAGATGTCCCTTCAGGCCACTTCAATATATCTGCTTTTTAGGAATGTCCACTCCATCTACTACAATGCCTGCCACCCCACCCCAAACTCAGGAGAGCACCAGCCCTACAAGGAACTGTACTGAAGCCACCTCATAAGTGCTGGCATCAATGCAGACTCAGGCTCATTCAAGCCAGGTAATGTAGAACCCTTATATCTACATTAGGTTATATGGTATACTGAAAATGAGCAGCACTGTAAGTCAGGAAGGAAAAATGGGATATTTTGGGCCAAGGGAGACTGAAGCATAGGCAGATCCATGGTAACCATGTTTCCAAAGGAACATGAAACTAAAATTTATAGTAGAATGAGCTAGAAGGAACAGCGTCAGTGCCAGGCTGTGGGGAATCCTGCTTGTGTGTGAGCAATGGACTAATATAAAGACAGTGAAAAGAAGGAGGGCATTGCAAGAGTACAGGAGGGCAGTATGAAATAATGTGAACTCATGACATCTCAGTAGTTGCCTCATAAAGAAATTGAACTGGGTATGATGATGTATTGGTTCCTTTTGGTTATGTGGGAGTGGCAGTTGATGTAGAAAAATTTCTCTGAGTGCTATAATTTTCTAGATAAGTGTAGAACCAGTAGTTCATGGATAACTGTTACAAATATTTTCTAGATGTATGAGAACAATTTTCCTCCCTTAAGCATATTTCACTCTAGTTTTATACATATCTCTGACTCTTCTTGGCCTTTCTTTTTTCTCTTCTATAACCTACCCTATCATGAGATCATTAGATGGAAAGAAGCCCAACTAAGTAAAAGGGAGAAAAAGAGAGTGGCATCTAAACATGGACAGAACAACAACAGCATGTATATATAGAGGTGAATATGACACCAGAAGATTCAGATCCAGATTCAGTAATGGGAAACAGAGCCAAAGTCACACTGAAAGCATCAAGTCCCAGAGCCTGGGACATTGTAGAAATGCCAGGGGTCTTTCCTCCTTAACAGAGGAGACCCAGAATGGTGAAGGGAAGCCTCAGAAACACTTGAAGGGTGGTCATGGCCCATTGGGGACTAACATATTCATCACCAGTATGTCCTGTTTCATTTTTCAGAGAGATACTGATGGCTCCAATTAGCAATTAGTTCTGATGAAGAAGGAAAATATGCACACTACTGTCATGGAAAAGGAAACCAATGAAGCAGAGATGTACTGCAAGAGAAGTTGGGCAGAGGCTGGGCAGAGACTGGCTCATGACTTCCAACTCCCTGAAGATGTTTGGATGAACATCTTCTATTTCCTTGAAAGCTGCAAAAAGTTACCATCTTCTAAGTTCAGTCAGATGAAAAAGTCTGAAGTACACAAGGGTAAGTTTCCAACTATGGCACATTAGGGGAAAAGGTTTTTATCAACTTGAGAGAAAGAGAATCTTGTAGTGACACATGTTTGCCTAGTGAATTGTTGATCATGTCCAGCTACTTCCTTATCTCTAGACATGCACTCTCAATAGATACTTCAAGAATAACTACATTAACTCTCACAAAATTATTTTCAGTTATTTCTAGGTATAGAAATCAGAAGACATCATTATCTCCAAATAGGAAGCAGAAGATGTGCTGGGTCTGGCTTCTGTACAGTCTGTAGTCTGCTTTTCTTATTAATAATTAAAACCATTGAACAATGCATTCAAGATAACTTTTGCCTATTTGGAAAACTGCCAACAAAATGTTTATAAACATTTGTGTGTGTATATATATACATTTTTTAACTTATAAAATTCTTACATTCTTAAAATGAGCATTATAAATTTGTATAAAGAAAGCATCAGCATAGTCCCTCCATCAAATTTAACTCCTCCATCAAGGTGCAAAATGTTAATGACACTCATATGTCCTTTCATTTTTTCTTCTTTTCTGAGAGACATTTATACAGGTACAGGTATACATGTCTTTGCTTTTCTGGAAAATAGGTCCCACTTTTCCTCATTGCTATTCACCCTTTTCTACTTATTCTGTCATAGCTCCATGTACTGCAGTAGAAATGGCACTAATACTATCATTTCGGTTATTCCAGTTTTTAATTCATATTAACAAATTGATCATTTAATGGGAACCATTACAATATACACTGTAAATGCCCAAACAACTTTCTGCAGGGTTGACAGATCATCTTTGCTCTTTTCTTTAAGTACCTTGTTTTCTGCATGTTCTGACTCTTCTAACTCTCTCACAAGTGAATCCAAGATAATTGATAAATATGGTTAACTAGTCAGTCTTATTTGTGCCTAAACAGTCATACTCAATTATTCAGATATCCACATCTACTCTTCTATGCATCCATAAGTACATATATATGTGTGTAATATATTCATGTATTTGTTATTGTTTTACCCAAATGTGTTCATTTCATAAATACTATCTTTCATCATGCTTTCCTCCTTAGGCAATACTTCATGGAGCTCTCTGTTTCTCAAAAACTGCTAGAACTCTTTCATTCCAGTGACTACCAAATATCATCTATGATATGAGTCTCTGTCATAATTTTTCCCTACTGCTGCCAGCTACAGACTAAGGGGAGGGGGGCTGTAACCACTGCAGGGAGGATGGAGCCCACTGGCATTTATCTCAACTTACTAGCCTCTTCCCCACACTCCTCTCTGGATGCTGCATGGTGTCCCTCTAGTCCTCAGGATTTCAAATAGTTGATTCAGGCAATTCCTTCCAGTTCAATATTGGTTTTGGTGGAGGGACTGGTTCCTAGGGCTTCCTAGTCTGCCATCTTCTTCACCATCTTTCCTCCATGTTCCAACTCTCCACTCCCTGTGCTTGTCCCACAAATGAACATAAGGTAATTCATATTAACTATCTTAAAAAATAGCCTGTTTTAGTATTCATGCCTAAACAATCATATCCAGTTATACAAATATACATATCTACTCCATTATTCAACATATATATATATACATGTATTGAAAAATATTCAGGTGTTTATTGTTTTGATGAAATGGGCTCATCTTATATATGCTACCCTACATCTTGCTTTCCTGCATATATAATATTGACTGGGTATTCTCTTTTTCAGCTGCTACTGCTCTTTCATTTTAATAACTGCCTAATAGTATATAATGTGGTTTTACCATAAATTATTCTCTGGGTCCTTTTGTATCATTATTGACAATGCAGCAGTAAAAATCTTTTTCTATACAACATTGATGTCATTGAGATAATTTCCCATTGTGAGATTTCTGGTGAAAAATTATTTTAAAATTTTAAACCTAATGCAAGCTGCTTTCCATGAAAGGCTGCAGTAATGTTCTTTTTCAAATATGTAAATGATATCCTTTTCCAGGCAACCCAGCCTACAGTAGGTATTTTGGTCTTAAATTTGAGCAGTTTCATGAGGACTTTGATATTTTTCTATCTATCAGTGTTTTTGAACAACATTGTTTATGATTATCAGGCATTTTGATTCTCTATGAATGGCCAGCTTGAATTCACCCCTCATTTTTCAAGTGCTCAATGTTTTTTGATTTCTTCCCATTAAAATAAAAATAGTTATTAATCCTTTATCATCTATGTTTCAAATAATTTTCCAAATCAATTATTTGCATGTGGCATTTTTGCTAGTTTTTTTTTTTCTTTCTCTTCAATACCTAAAAAATGTTTTTGGTCAATTACATCTACTGTTTTTCTTATGCTTTCTAGATAAGCTATCCAGGTGAAAATCTCCTCATCTGTAATTTCCTAATTCTCTATTGAGTTTTTTCTTACTTCCTTTTTGCTTTTAAATCAATAAGTCTATATTATATTTTATTATTTTTCCAAAAGGCTGATTATTTGAGTCATCACTGATTATTTACTAAATTATATTTTTGTGATTGGAAATACCACCTTTGAATTCATGGTTATTAGGAAATCTTCTGGATATTTTTATTTGTTCCATTGGTCTATTTGTCAATTTCCATGCTAATATCTTATTGATTCAATCTATGATTTGATGAGGAACATTTCTGTCACTTCTTTTTTAGTGATTTTCCTGTCTGTTCTGTAGTATTAATGATAACATTTGAATGATATGATTAATGAATAAAATTAAAGAACTATGTTGATGTGGAAATTGCATTTCTTTTTTATATTAGTGTTTGACATTTTTTGAGAAGTCTTCCCATTTAGTAACATGACTTAATTTTGCATTTAATTAGGATGCACACTATTTATTTCAGTATTTTGATTTTTCCTAATATGTTTTGTGCTGTTCCTCCCAAACATTTTACTAAATATTTTGTAGTTTTTGATAGCTTATTTAGGAATCTGCTTATAACAATTTATTAGAAAAATTTCCAAGGCTTGATTTGGACTTCTAGAATCACATCTTTAAATATGATGTGTATTTTCACTGTGTTTAGCATTATCCAGACCAGCTAATCTATCATACTATAGTAACTAGTCCTGGTTTTTCAATTCCCTTATCTCAAAATTATTATTTGCTGCCAATAATTGAACAGTAGGCTATCCAAGCAGAATTTCATCTACAGCATCCTTGAATCCAGAATGCAGCGAGAATATATTTTGTTTATTAATTTTTAATAATTAATTTTTCATATTTTCAAAGTTTTGGTTTTCATAATTAGGTCTTTATCCAACTGGAATGTATTTTTGTTTAATGCATGGTGTGGATATGCATGTGCATCAGAAGATCACATACTTTTGAAATGGAAACACAGGAGGGCAGCAGTTGGGGCCATTGGGTGGCTGAA
>JAQZBX010072988.1:0-14987 GCA_029593785.1 Cabassous unicinctus | reverse complement strand
CCATCTGTTATCATTTTGGAATTCATTGGTGTCCTTCTACAATTTTAGAAAAATTTTAACCATAATCTTTTAAAATATGGCCCATTCTTCCTATCTCCTGCTGGTACATTGTTGAGCATGTTATACCCCTTCATATTAGCCTCTCTTTTTCCTATCTTTTCTTTCACGTTTTGCTTCCCTTCATTTCTCTGAACCACATTCTGGAAAATATTTTTTTTTATCTATATTCAAGTTCACTAATTTTCTCTTTAGCCATATCTAATCTGCTGGTTAATCTACCCCATTTATGTTTTGTATTATTTATTGTTTATTTTTTTTTTATTTTAGCAGCTCTTTTTCTATACCTTCATGGTCATTGCATATAATCTATTTTTCCTAGATCATATTTTCAAGTTTTCTTTGAGGATTTGTTTCTGCTTTCTGTTGATTCTGCTGGTTCTCACACATACCTTGTTCTGTTGTGGATGCCATTATTTGTGCTCTGCACAGCTTATTACCTTGCATCACTATCTGTGGGAATTCTTTGAGACTTGGGTTGAAGTTGAGTTCCTTCAGAGAGGATTTGCATTTGCTTTTGACAGTAGTCTGAAGGTGCTACCAACCTGGGACTACTTTAAATAAGATTATCTGTGGCAGTTTTTGTGAATCCCCCCAAAAGAGAAAAAATTATGTTTGTAAACTGGTCTGTTCCTCTGGGTGTGATATCCTTTGATTGTATTAAATTCAAAAGTTTTAAGTTTACCTGATAAAAGATTAGGGCTTTGATTCAACCACATCAGTAGGGCATGACTCAGGGTTGAGTCCCCACCCCTGTGGTGGGCTGATATAAATGGACACTCACTCAAGAAGACACAGAGGAAGACACAGAAAAGGAGAGAACTTTGTCAATTTTGATCCTGGACCCCAGGGAGAGATAAGCCATTTGCCTGATAGTTTGCAGCTAAAGAGAACAGAGTAGCTGAGCAGCTGATAAGGCCTGGAAAGAAATGAACCCTGTGCCATACTTATATAGGAGGCCCTGAGAGACAAGCCCTATGCCAACCTACAGCTGAGATCGGAAAAAGCTGGTCCCACGGAGCCTTTAGAGGAAGAAGGAAGGAATGACCAGGCAAAGGTTGCCCGCCATCTTGCTTCAACACGTGGCAGCTGACTTTGGTGAGAAAGCAGCCTTGAGTTGGACTCTTTATGGCCTTGTGAGTGTAAGCTTTTACCCCAAATAAATATCCTTTATAAAAGCCAATAGATTTCTGGTACTTTGCATCAGCACCCCTTTGGCTGACTAATACATTATCTATTTGTAGTATTTGGAGAATACAGAGGTTACATGAATTTGGAGTGAAAACCTGTGTGATATGTTGTTTATGGTTATGAGTTTTAGGGGGAATGTTTTTTCTTTTCTCCAGTACCAAGTCTAGACAGGCAAGTTTTCTTCCTTTACCTTCTACACAATAGGGTTATATCTAGTTCACCCTAACACTTAAATTATAGTCCTTTGGAGTCCCAGCTTTACGCAGATACTTTCCATCAGATTCCTCACAGGGGTGGTCTCTGGAATTTTGATATGGCCTCTCACACTTATGTACTCATCCAAGCAGAAGCTCATGTATTCTAGTTTTGTGCAGAAACCTTTAAGGGGAAAGCTAGCTTTGCACTTTTAATAACTCCCAAGGTTACTGATTTGGCTTTGTTTTGATCTTCTGTGAATTTCTTACTTTTGTGTCATCTAACAATTCAATTAAAAGGCAAAATTTAATATTTATTCATCAAGGTAGTTATTTCAACCAGAAGGTTTGTACAGGACACCTAAGCTGCTGTACTGCCAGGAACAGAAATTTAGTTTTTTATTTTGATAGAAGCTCTTTGGTGACTCAATGACTAAACCCAATGAAACCTAGAATGGTCCTTAGAAAACTACTCAGAGCCCACCTCTCCTCCATGACCAGTGCTTTAGATGAAAACCCAAACAATAAATCACTAATTTATAGTAAAAGGTGGCATTTTGTGCATGTTTCCTGTCACAAGTGAAGGATATACTTTTCTAAGCAATTCTCTTCAAAGGAGAGAGGATTGCTCCTGTGCGGAGGTCAAGATAACCTGAAAAATCTTCTCCCTCTCGAAGATGAACTTTTCAAGATCATTTCAAAATGTTCCAAAGAGAATAATATGCAGGTTTATAATGAGTCCTCAAAACAAAACCTCAGCTGCTAAGAATAGCTCGGAGCATTTGGAATCCTATAATTACCGGCTCTCTTAAACTCAGGGCTTCAGCCATTCACAACTTGAAGAGCACGACTCATGCAGCCCCAATATTAGGAGAACCAAATGGACTGAGCTCCTCAGAAAGGCAGATGTAACTTCACTCCAATTACAATTGCCCCTGAGATTTTTCCCTGTGAAGTGCAAACCCACAAACAGAGCTTAGAAAGATCTGAGCTGTGGCTACGACAGCAATGAAATATTTTGAAGTGAGTTTTAGATTACACACAAAGAAAAGGCAGGAAACACCAGGGACAAACTTGACTGACATCACATTTCCCCCTCTTTCATCAGTATCTTGTTTCAGACCCCATGACGTGTAGGTGGAATAGGGAGAAAAGTACATGTTAATTATCCTGTGGACAGAGTATGTCTCTCAAAAGACTAAATGAAGCTGAAGGACTCTTCGAGGCACAAAACTAGGTTCAAGTCATGGAAAATGGCACTTGCTTTAGTGACAATGCCTAATCTTCTTTTTGGGAAGCATGATATAATAAAGTGAGATGCCAAAAATGCCCATCCACACCCTCAATTCTCACATCCACACACTTACTACATCTCATTTCTGAGCCACAAAGAACTCCTAGGAAATAGCGTAGGCAGACCTTTTTGTAGGAAAGGTCGTCCCCTTTAGGGAGGGACCTCCTCTATCACCTGTTAATGCACCAGGAGGGATATATTTGTTGGCAGGGAGGATGGAATGGGGGTGGAGGGGGGAGGGGAAATTGCCAACGGGAGAGGACCTTATGACAGCTTTGCTAATGAAAGTCTGAATTAATCTGAACTAACCTTCTGAGAATCCGTGTGTTTACACTTATGCCTCCATGTCTGGCACCATTCCCGAAGACAGCTCCCTAACCTATGAGGGCAGGTGTTTTGGATAGCCCCTCCGGCTTGGATGATGGTGCTGGGAAGAGAACTAAAACAAGGTGGTGTTACTATGGCTAAGGGATTTAAAATAGAGTCGGGAGGCCACTCAGGAGTGACTCCTATGCACATCTCGTTCAGGTAACACAACCTGCCAAGAGATGCAAAATCAAAAGCAGCAGTGTTTCTGAGGATGTCTGGATGCCATGAACCAACTACAAGATAAAGAAATCAGCAAACTGTCTAACTCGAAGGACATTTAGAAAAACCCAAATAGTCACTAATCATAATTCTTCACCAACAACATATGTAAACTTCTTTTTGTTTAAAAACCCTTGCTTTAAGCACCAGACAGGACACAGTTTGGGTTGCTACCTGAATCTTTGCTCTCCGAATTGCAGTTCTTAGACCCCAGACAAGGCTTGTGCTGTCCTGAGCTCAGTCTGTAATTCCTAGGACAGCTGTGACTACCTGAACCATCCTAGCCTCCCTCAGGGCTTCTGAGCTTCAGACAGACTGAAGATGGGTCCATGTGTAGGCCGAGCAGGAGCAGCAGAAACGGTGATGAGAGGGCCTGATTCACAGCTGGAAGGAGGAACCCTGGGAGCCTGTGGACCAGCTGCTAGAACCACTGCCAGCCTGGAATGGTGCCTTAGCCAGTGAGAGGCCTGGCTCTGCAGCAGTTAACTGCTATCTTCTTTCTTTCCCATGGAGTCTTGCAATTAATCCCTGTTCCTTAAGGTGAGTGAGCATACTCTGTGCTTTGCAAACAGAAAAAGACTTGGTTGTAACAGAAATCCAACTCAATCTGGTTTAGGCCAAAAGAAAAGGGTAGGGGTTATTATTATCTCAAATACCTGAAAAATCTAGGTGTACTTGAGGCATGATTGAATCCAGGTGGTTGTGTGATATATCAGGACTCTCCCTATTTCTTGGCCTTGACATCCATTGTTGGCTCAGGCTCAGATGACCTCTCCCCTTGTTGTAGCAAAATGTTTTTCACCAGCTCCAGGCTTAAATTTACCACCTAAAAACTCCCAATAAAAGAGATCTTCTTTTTCCCAGTACTTGCAGCAATAATCCAGATGGAGCTCTCATTTGCCCTGGTTAGGTCACTATGGCCAGAAAGTGAGCAACTCTGAGTGTCCAGCCCTGGAGCCTATGCTCATGCATGGATCTGGGGAGAGGGTCAGCCCTCCAGGACAAATGAACTGTGGATAGGAGGGGAGAGGCTCCATCAAAGTGCTGTTACCAGGGACAGGAGGCTGGGAGCTGGGCTGGCAAATGCAGCAGGTGCCCATTGTTACAGAAGGTAACGGAAAGCCTGGAGGAAAAAGCCCCTGTCTCTCCTTGGCTTTTCCCATTGCTGGTAGGGGCAGTGTGGCACATAAAAAAGGCCCCACCCCCAAAGATGTCCACATCTTAATCTCTAGAATCTGTGAATGTTAGCTAATACGGTGTTTTAGTTTGCTAAAAGGTTGCCAAACAATATACCAGAAATGGACTGGCTTTTACAACTTGGTGATTTATTAGGTTAAAAGTATGCAGTTCTGAAGCTGTGCACATGTCCAGTCAAGGCATCATGAGGAGATGCATCTCTGAGCATCAGCTGTGGGCAATCAGGCACATGGTGGCATCTGCCCGTCCTTCCCCTTTCCTCTGGGCCTCATTGCTTTCGGCTTTGGGATGCTCTGTCTGTGGCTTTTCTCTATCCTGGGTTTATTTATTTCAGCTTCTGGAGGCTCCTCTCTGTCACTGCAGCTTTTTTCTGTGTCTGTGGTTTTTTATTCCTCCATTTATAAAGGGCTCCAGTAAGAGGATTGAGACCCACCCTGGGCCACGCACTCCAATCAAAGGCCCGTAGCTGAAGTGTTTTAATCAAAGTTTCCACCTACAATAGGTTTTCATGCACAGGAGTGGACTGGCCCTAAAGAAATAATTGCCTGGGGCCTGCAAAGCTTCAAACTGCCACATATGGCAAAAAGGACTTTGCAGATACGAATAATCTGAGGATCTTGAGATGGGAGTGTAATAGCCAAAGGGCTGCTGGTGCAAAGTACGAAAACTCTGTTGGCTTTTATAAAGGGTATTTGGGGTAGAAGCTTACAGTCACAAGGTCCTAAAGAGTCCAACTCAAGGTACCACAAGAGGCACTTTCTCACCCAAAGTCATTGGCCACGTGTTGGAGCAAGATGGCGGGCAATGTCTGTGAGGGTTCAGCCTTCCTTCTTCCTCTTAAGGCTCCGTGGTCCCAGCTTCTTACAATCTCAGCTGTAGGCTGATATAAGGCTCATCTCTCTCCCCAGGGCTCGTTTCTTTCAGGGCTCAGCTGCTCAGTTCTCTTCACAAGGTTAGCTGCAGACTATCAAGCTCATTTCTCTTCCCGGGGCCTCTGCCATATCTAATGAGCTGTCTCTCTTCCTCTGTGTTCTTCTTCTCTGTGTGTTTACTTCCCCGTGTGAGCATCTGTTTTATCCCCAAGGGGGCTGGGACTTGACACTGTGTCACACTCTAATGACAAGGCTGGATCAGAGCCCTAATATTAACATAATTTAATCAGATGTCTCAGCTGAATCTGATACAATCAAAGGGTTATCACACCAGAGGAACCAACCAGTTTACAAACATAATCTATATTTCTTTTCGTAATTCATAAATAATATCAAACTACTACAAGGAGTATAGCATAATGAAAAATTTGGCTGGTCTTTGTCCCTAGTTCCTGGGGAGGTAATCTCTGAATCTTTGGAATTTCCCATTATAGAAGCATCTTTTGTTAATTGGTGGACCCAGGGCCACACCTGATAATTCACATGATAACCAGTCTTAGGGTAGGGGCTGGTCATACCAGAAAGACTAGCCATGTGATTCGGGGTTGGAATTTTGAGCCACCCCATATCAGCCCAGCTTCCCAGCCCCTGGGAGGGAAGGTGGGCTGGAATTAAGTTCAACTGTTGGGCATTGATTCCACCATTCAAGGCTTTGTAATGAAGCCCCATATAAACTCCAGACATTTGAAGCTGGGATGAGCTTCCTTGATTGACAGTGGGTGCTGGGAGGGTGACTCCACGTGGGGAGGACACGGAAGCTTTGCATTTGAGACCCTCTCAGACCTCTCCCTGTGTGTCTTTCTTTCAGTTTCTTATGTGTATCCTCTTACTATAATAAAGTTATAATCATAAGTATTGTGCTTTCAGTGAGTTCCGTGAATCATTCTAGTTAATTATGGATCATGAGGGTGTAATAGGAACCCACAAATTTGAAGTCAGTTTGTCAGAAGTACGGGTGACCTGGGTCCCTGTGGTGGTTTGAAATTGTATGTACCCCAGAAAATCATAGTTTTAAAGCTAATCCATTCCTGTGTTGTAAACCTGTTAGTTACCTTTTGGTGAGGTAACTTCAGTTAAGGCATGGCTCAAGGTGGGCCTTAATCCTTTATGAACAGGATGAATACAGAGAGAGAAAGCCAGGGAAGCAAGAAGCTGAAAGCAACAGAACCCAGGAAAGAAGGGAGAGACCAGCAGATGCCGCCATGTGCCTTGCTGTGTGGTAGGAGGCCAGGATCGAGTAGCCTGTCCTCAGGGAGAAAGCGTCACTTTGATTTGGACATTTTTTTTGCAGCTTCAGAACTGTAAGCTAATAAATTCCCATTGTTAAAAATTGTTAAAAGCCAGTCTATCTCAGGGTATCTCCTTTCAGCAGCCTAAAAAACTAAAACAGTCCTGAACGTGTGACTGGCGCTTGAAGGAGAATCTTGTAGAGGATCGCCCCTCATCTGCAGAGTCTGGCCTAACTCCAAGTAGCTAGAGTCAATTGATTGAGTGGTCGCAATATTTGCAGTTGGCGTCAAATGCTGGAAGTTGTAGGAGTTTTGGTACCTATGGAGGGCGGTTCTCCTGGATTGTCCAGTTGGGCCCAATGTAAAGGTCCTCATAAGAGGGAGGCAGGTGACATCAGAGAGAAAGCCAAGTGACAACTGAAGAAGAGCCTGGAATGATGTGCTTTGAAGACGGACGATGGGACCACGCGCTTAGGGGAACAGCAGCCACTAGAGGCTGGAAGAGGTCAGGAAGCAGATTCTCCTCCAGAGCCTGCAGGGAGCCGGCCTCATTGAGTTCACCACAGAGTTCAGCACAGAGAAGCCTATTGCAGACTTTGGGCCCCCAGGACTGTAAATAATACGTCTGCGTTGTGTTAGGTCACTACATTTGTGAGAATTTGTTCTAGCAGCAACAGGAAACTAATTTGGGGGGGACCGGCCAGGCGCTCAGTGCCATGAGCTCAGCGCTGAGTGCCCTGCACTCACGTTAGGTGCTCAGATTAGGCCTCTCCAGGCAAACATTTGCAGTTCAGGTAACCCATCTTCATTCCACCTGAGAGCTTTCCACGCAGGGGTTCCTGAGCCCTGACAACAGCTTGCCTCTCATTGGAAGCTGAGTTTTTAATGACGAGCTCCTTTGGGTGAGTAGTTTGAGCATAAAGAAGCAGGGCTGGCTGTAATTTGGATCGTTTAATTATGAAGACCCACAGCCACAATGGCTCTCATGGGTTTTAGACAGCTTTGTCTTTATGGACCCTTTCCAAGACTTGGTTTTCTAGCTTCAACTTAGCAAATAAAGGGTTTTTAAAATCCGAGATGTCTAATAAAAACTTTAAGCCAGACATTAATTTTGTGGCCTTCATAGTTGTTGAATAATATAAAGCTCTAAATATGTAAAAGCAAACTCAAGGAGGTCTTTATGTTAAGTAGCATTTTTGCTGCCCCTATGGAAATAATGAGGCCAAATGTAAGGGGATCAGCCCTTTTGTGAGCAAGAATACTCCTTTTTGAGATTAAGGTGACCACAAGGTGGGGGACAGAAGGGAAGACAGCCAGGAAAATCTGTGAGTTATTTTGGAATGGGTTTGCTGTCTAGCACACCCTTCTCTGACTCACACTATACCAGAAGCAATTTCGCTTATGTTAGTGCAAATGACTCCTGACCACAGACATAAAAATGCATTTCATCCAGTGGAAGTACAATTGTTTTCCTTCCCACCACGAAAGAAGCCAGGTTTGCACCTATTGAGCAACTTTATGTTAGCTTTCCTGGTTGTCTATAGATGTGTCTACCCTTGAGATTCTCTTTTAATTGATCGTAACCTATTACTGATGTTCAGATTAAATACTGAGCAAAATAAACTCTTTTGTGTTCATTTTACATCAGTATGAGAGATGATTTTGCCCTTTACAAATTTTACCCTTTAACAATAGAATAATATAGTATAATATAGTAAACGATTAGAGACATGGACGTGTTTACATACTCAGCTGCAGAAATACGATGTCATCATGTAGGTAAGAAATCATTAAAAAGTGAAGTCCAGGCAGTGAGAGGGATGTATTTATGTTTCAGATAGAGTTCTGTGTCAGCCTCATGGAGAAGAGCCTAAAGGGACCAGACTGGAAGAGATCAGTGCCATTGGCCTTGATATTGTCCAGAAGACAAGAGCCTGAATTTGAGCAGTTTTGCTTAAGACACAAGACATATTTAGCAGTATTTGTCATTGACAGGAAATGCAGAGTGAGGGGCAGAGAAAAGCCCACTATGACCGTGAGGCTTCTGGCTTCAGTGACCAGGTAGAAGGTGATGTCATTGATTGATGCTAGAAACACAGAAGAAGCTGTGTCCTAGAATGAGGGAAGACCATGAGTTCCATTTCAGACTATCTGCATTTGAGGGGCTTTGGGAATCCCAGGTAGAGGTGTCCAGTCTGAAGTTTAAGAAAGAGACCAGAGCTAGATTCAAATTTAGGAGATGAGGGGTTGGGACCAAAACACTGGGTGTGATTGCTCAGGGAAAATGGAGACTGTGGACCACACCAATATTTAGGAGACGGTGCAGAAAGAGGAACCTATAAAGGAAACCAAGAAGAAACAGGGATGTAGGAGGAGACAAGAGGAGAGGATGTCAATAAAAAAGGAGAGGTCAGAAGAGTCAAATGTTGCAGAAGGACAAGATAATACAAAGAATAAATGCACCTAAGCACATCCCTGGACTCTGGCAAGCACAGTTTTGGTCAAGTGGTCATGACAGGGCCAGCACAGCGACGTGAAATATAAATGGGAGGTGAGGTGCTGGAGGCAGCAAATGGTTACTCTTTGAAGAAAGCTTTAAGATGTGGTTGAAGACGTAGAGAGGGAATCATTTGTGGATGAAGAACTCAGTGGACGTAAGGGGGAAGGAAGGGTCTTGAGCTGGACGAGGACCCTTGTGCTCTGACCTGGAGGCCAGGAGGTGAGGATGGGCATGGATGAACACGAGATTGTTTTTCAGAGGTGGGGAGCAGAGTGGAAATTGGCCCAACTGTCTTGGTGAAGTCAGAGACAGGTTGACGGCAGAAACTGTGGGTGGGTGTGAGCTCATAAGGGAGCTGACCGTGCATGGGAAGGGTTGGAACTGCCACAGAGGGGAACTAGGTGAGAGGGAGAACAGACTGGGGACAGAGAGAGGGACCCCTGAGCAGCCCTGAGGGCCCAGCGGAGGGTGTGGTTTGCAGTGGGACTGGTCTGTGTGGCCCGAGATGGTTTCCAGCAGAGCCCACCTAGCAGAGGGACAGGTGACACAGTGGAAGTAACTGGCCCAGAGTGACAATTGTTTAAAATGCAGGTGCATCATTTACCTTCATAACTTGAACAAACTGGAATTTAGAGGGTTCCTGGGAGGGAAAGGTAAACTGTGGCAGCTGAGGCTTCCTTGGAGTGACGGCTTGGGTCTCCCTTAGAATGTGAGTTTATCTCAGGAAAGAGTAGAAAGAACAGGAGACAGAAAGTCAGGGAGTCAGGGGCCTCGTTCTAATGATCCACGTGGCCTTGGGGAAACCTTTAACACCCTGGATCTCTCATCTGTCTTACGAGAGGGTTGAATCAGACGGTTCCCGAGATTTCTTCCAGCAGAAGTGCTGTGTTTGAGTCCAGTGAGGCCTCAGATGAATTGTCACTGTCTGAGTTCCTCTTCACTCTCTCTTAATATAAAACTACCAAACTCCTTCAACAGTCCTAAGACTTCCCAGTAAGCTCTGTCTTTTCCATGCCTCCTTCCACCCAGTCTTGTTTCTGGCCTGGCTTTAATATGCAGGTGTTATAAAATAAACCCCATTTATAGTTCCATTAGCCCATCGTCAGCATGGGCAGAGGTGGGTTATGCTGCCGAATGATTAGTCGGCTAATCATTTCACATCTCTGCAGAGCTGCTTGGCTCAGCCAGATGATCCTGCCCCTGTCGTGCAATCACCTTTGTTTTTAATCAGCAAGCATATTAACGCTTATTGATCTTATCTGCTATTTTTCTTTCCCTTAAACATTTTTAAATTGACACATGTAGGATAAAGGCGGGGATAGAAACGGTGACTATGAGTGGGTAGGAGTTGCTTGCTTCTGTGAGTATGTAGGGAGTGTGCCCAGGTCAGAATAGGTCAATAATATAGTTTGGAAGAAAACCAGTTCCACGACTGCTTGGCTAAGGGGACTTTTGTTGCTTCACCTTCAGGATTCCAGGAGGATGGGATGAAGGGGAAGCCCTTGCTGGCGCCCGTCCTGTGCATGTGAGAGCGAGATTCTCTTTGCACTTGTGAGGCCATGTGTAAATAGGGATCTCCTCATCCCTGTACTTTGGGATATATTCTCTTCCGTCTAGTGCTCCCATCAGATTGTTCAATCCTTAGGAGCAGAAACTTCATGTCCAACATAGGTGGCTTTGTCTACAACGGGTGCTTAAGAAATGTGTTAGCTGATTGATTTATTCAATGACTGACTAGAACAACTGAACCCCCTGAGGTAGGGCTTGGGGGCTGCCCCAATGTGTGGATGTGTAAGTTGGATTCCATACTGAAGGAACTCCTAGCTGATAGCCAGGAAAAGAGCAGTGTTTGACAGACAATTCACATTTTGGTGGCCCCTCCCTAAATTATTGATATTTTCTATTTACTATGAACATTCATTGGAATTGCCTTTTTAAGAAGGAGATGCCATAGCTGTTTTGATTCTAGGTGTCTGAATAGGGTCACGAATGCCTTCCATGAGAAGTGTGATGAGGTGTGAGGGTCTCCTTATGGGAGAAATGGGAAGACAGAGCTAACATTTATGGGGCAGCTGCTGTACAACAGGTGCTACTCTTGACTTTCGTTTTTGGCTTGTTTCACTTAGTGCAGATTTTGTGGGCTTGGGTGAGCTCCTTTGAAGGAAAACTGAAAGCACAGGCTCCTTCACCAAATCTGATCTTTGCGAGAGCCTGGAGCTGGGCTTTGTCCCCATAGTAAATATGACAGCCAGGGCTCTGTCTTGGAAGAAATGTGGCCAAGGTTGACTGGGAGGGTTGTGGGAAGTGTGGAGATAGATGAACTTGGGTGTCCTTTGACCTGGCCAGTGGGCAGATTGCAGTGCCTTCTCTCATTCCTTCTGGTGGTCAGGTGTATAGGCTGTGGAGCTGGACCTGAGTGGTCAGGAAAGTCCTTGAGATTACATGGCAGAGGCTGCAGTGCTGTGAGGTCTGTTAGCAGCATCGGAGACCAAGTTTGGTTGATGAATGTCATAGCATTTGTATATCAACAAGGCCAGGGTCATCGTCAAGTAGATCAAAGGGACCAAGGCACTAACCCCAAGTCCTTTCTCCAGTTGTCCTTGTGTGATGGGAGCATCAGGAGAGATGGGAGTAGCAGCCTTTGCCCTCAATTTGCCAGGGACTTTTTCTTCTCTTCCTGTAAGCTTTAGTCATTTTGTGATCCATAAGACCCTCCCACAAGTACCAAAATTATTCCAGATGGATTCAGACTTTTCTCAACATCCAGGAACCAACCATATTGAATGAATATGCCCCGTGTCAGAAATAGTAATAATAATACCAGTCAACATTTACTATCCACCCAATTCTCTCCATCTGACCACTCCCAGCCCAGTGCCAGCTACAACGATCTGTTGCCTGCACTGTGGCAGTATCATCTCAACCAGGTTTTTCCATAGCTCTGGGCCTCTCCACACTGAAGACTGAGTGATCCTCTCAAAATGCATTTCTGACATATCTCTCCCTCTTAAAACCCTTGTCAATTTTCCATTGGGCAAAAGATAAAGATGGTTTCTTGACCCGTTGATGGGGCCTCGTGTGGACTGGCCCCACCTCCCTCTCCAGCCCTGCTGCCCAGCGGGGTCTGTCCACTGTCTACATGAAGGTCCCACATGCTGGCCTCCTTTCAGGCTCTGATGTTTGCCAAGCTTCTCCCACAGGGACTGGCACGTGGTGGTCCTCCCGCCTGGCATGGCCAGCCTTCCTTTAACCAGGTTAACACCTACTCATCTTGGCTTACTGGTCACTTCCTTAAGGAGACCAGTCCAAATCCCTTCATTATAGGATTCCATAGGTCTATGAGCACTTGTGCTTGACACACTGCACTTTTATATTTATTTGTCTATTTTTATGAGTGTTCTTGACCCTACTAAACTGTTAGCTCCATGAGGGTATCTACAAGACAGTTTTTGTTCATTGTACCTCAGTGTCTGTCATTCACTCAAAAAATATTTATTGAGCACCTTCAATATGCCAGACATTGTTCTGGTGCTAGAAATCCTGGGATGAACAAAATAGACAAGGTCCTTATCCACAGGGAGCATGCTTTTTAGCACATAATAGTAGTCTAATAAAATAAGTTCAATGAGATTATTCAATGATTACGATGTATTAGGCTCTGTTCTTTTCATCAATGATCCCATTTAATCCTCTTAAAAACCTGTTTTTCTTTCTTATTTTCTCTCATTTTGGATCTTAGGAACAAAAGCTCAAGTTTCTTGAACTCCTGGTTTCACAGCACATTATTGTTTTTGGTCTGCTAGGACACTTCCTTAGTTGATTGATTGATTTCCTTTTTATTTCTGCACTCCTACCACCCACCATCTCTGCAATATTTCTTTTTTTGTGTGTTTGAAAGTAAAAAAAAATATTTTGATTGCTTTCTTAATGTATGGTTCATTGTAATGCCAGTTTTTAATGGCAAAAATTTGATTCCACTGAAACTGCATAATGCTACAGAGAGCTATCACTTTTCCCAGAAAATAGGTAAACAGCTGGAAACAGAAAGCCAAACATTCCAGCAGCGTGGCAACTTAAACTGCAGTCTACCGCAAAAATTCTAATGTGTCTTCCTGTTTGAATGTGTTCCTGCAAAATGAGGTTTGTTGTTCTGATGCATGAGTTTTGTTTGTTTTTTTAAGATTTATTTATTTATTTATTTATCCCCCCCTTGCTGCTTGTGTTTGCTGTGTCCATTCGCTGTGTGTTTCTTCTGTGTCTGCTTATCTCCCCGTTGCTGTGAGGTCCTGCTGCATCAGCCCACCGCGCCTGCCCCCACAAGGAGGCCCCGGGAAGCGAACCCGGGGCCTCCCGTATGGTAAACGGGAGCTCTATCGATTGAGCCACACCTGCTTCCCTGATGCATGAGTTTTTAAGTTAAACAAATGTTTTTGTGTTATATATTTCTTACTTTTTCCCAATTGTACTTTTCTTAAGCTCCGTCATATTGCGATGTGTGCATGCAATGCACCACTTCTAATTGCCTTGTGGTACTCTATGAAATGCATTTAGTACACTTTACCTCTCCAGCTTCCTACGCATGAACAACCAGGCTACTGCCAACACACGTGTGATTTGTACAATACATGGCTTTACATGTGTCTTTATGAATGAGGATACAAAATCATACACTGAGTGAGTGGCAGAACAAAAATTTTCATGTAGCTACAATTTTTTACCATGTAATAATGCCTAGAATTGATATCAATGCCAAAAATTTGTAAATCTTACATGTCAATTAGGGTAAATGTAAAGATAAAACATTCTAAAACATGAAATGGTACCAACTAGACGTGTTTAATAGACAAAGAGCTTGAATGTGTTAACTGTGCCTAAAACTAAAGAACAAAGCATAGGAAATATCAGCCAAGCAGATTTGACTCTAGTTCCTTGCTGCTCAAGTACGGAATCCACATGTTCCTCAATTCCTGCAGAACCTTCTTCAACAGGTCCAGTGCTAAGGGACACAGACAGCAGCATAAAAGGGATCCTATCTGGCCATGGCCAAAGCTAGACATGTGTGTTGCATGCTGGATGTGTGATGATACAGTGGAGATCTGTGCAGAGTTGAACTAGGTGGCATCTGAGATTCCCCATAATTTTAAGATTCTATAATTTGGCCATAGAATCCGCCATGTGCTTGTTTGGCATGTGAGTCTGTATACTGACTCATTCATTCAACATTTACTGAGATAGAGGTTAGAAAGAGCTCAAAATCTAGCAGGGAGAGAGACAATAATTAAAACAGTTGAATATGGCAAGACTTTTGCTTTCACAGACCATTTTATGGCAATACAGAGATGGGATCACTACTTCAGCCTGTGAGAACAAAGAAGGGCTTCCTAGAGAGGGTGGACATTGGAAGGAGGGGTAGCAGACAGGTAGGCAGACAGGTAGCAGACAGGTAGGCAGTCAAGGGGAAACGCATTCCATATACCTGGAACTACATTTGCAAAAGCATCTAAGTGAAGTGATAAACTAGTTTATTTTATTGAAAAGCAATATAGGAAGTGGGAGTGGCTCAGTCGATAAAGCCCCCGTTTACCATATGGGAGGCCCCGGGTTCGCTTCCCGGGGCCTCCTTGTGAGGGCAGGCCGGCCCGCGAGGGGCTGATGCAGCGCGACCTCACAGCAAAGGGGAAGATAAGCAGACACGGAGAAGACACACAGCGAATGGACACAGCAAGCACAAGCAGCAAGGGGGGGATAAATAAATAAATAAATAAATCTTTAAAAAAAAAGAAAAAGAAAAGCAATATAAATAAA